>VXBU01001470.1:525769-592721 GCA_013400315.1 Bombycilla garrulus
AACTGAGACACAAGTATTCATAAAAGTCTTTTCTAGAAAGAAAACCTAAAAGGAGATTCTGACATTATGTCTGATCTATACCCCAAAATATTAGCCTATAATTAGCTTATAATTATTAGCTCATAATTAGCTTATTAGCTTATAATTAGCTTATATTTTTCTCTAAGAACACTCTCAGAGATACTCCTGTCTACATCTTCTAAAATAAACTTTAAAAATAATAAATAAAGACAGATCTGATAGCGCTGGGATCATCTTAGAAAAGATATGTGAGAAATTTCTGACGCTCTGATCCTACAAAAAAAGCCATGATACAGCCATGTCCCTGTAGCGCTGGGACTTTAGCAGTAGGCATATTTTACATTAATTTTTATTATTAGCTCTTCATCACAATCCTATTCTTATGTGTCAGTGGGGGGGAGGAGGGGAGGNACCTCCCAATGTTTTCCACATTGCAGCTTTGATACCTGTCATATGACTAATCAATTAGTTACTGAACAGATAGAAGAGTTGATGTACAAGTCACTTTTTATAAATATATATTTTAAAAAAAACAGAGTACTAGTGAATTCAAGAAAACTGGTAGAAGAATTAACCCTCCTGTCTTCCAAAATGCCTTCTTGTATATAAACAAACTGAGACACAAGTATTCATAAAAGTCTTTTCTAGAAAGAAAACCTAAAAGGAGATTCTGACATTATGTCTGATCTATACCCCAAAATATTAGCCTATAATTAGCTTATAATTATTAGCTCATAATTAGCTTATTAGCTTATAATTAGCTTATATTTTTCTCTAAGAACACTCTCAGAGATACTCCTGTCTACATCTTCTAAAATAAACTTTAAAAATAATAAANTGGGATTTGCTTGTTTGTTTTGTTGGGTTTTGGGGGTTTTTAAGATAAAAAAAGCCCAAACCAAAATAAAACACAGCTGTAGCACCTTAGTGACCATACTCTCCTGGAGAATAAACTCCACTACACGTCTTATCCCAGAGAGCTTCTTGGAAGTGGTAGTTGAAAAAAATTAAAAAAAAAAAAAAATTAAAACTCCATTAAAGTTCCAGGCTTCCTACCCCCATTGCCTCATGTATAGTGCCCAACAACATTCATAGCCCTCAGGCTGCCATGGCTCAACTGCAGATCCTGGTTTACAACAAATGGATGCAAAAATGCGCTGCTTCAAGGACACTGATGTACAAATGATAGTTCATACACTACAAAGTTTTTAAACACTTTAGCAGCTTTCATTTCATACTTCAATAGCAATGAAATGTTATGTTTAACTTGGAAGATATTTCAAAGCTGTATATGCTTGATACAGGAATATTTGGACAGCATTAGAGAACAATAACTTTATTTACTATAAAAAAGGTGCTTCATATCAATTAAAATATAATATTGCAATAAACAGAATAGTACAGCACTATTAGCCCAAATTCAAGCCAAAATAAATGAACTAAACCATGTTGTCGCAGAAATATGGACTGCTCCTGTCATGTTCTACCCTTAATATACCTACAAAAGCAGCTATACTACCCTGCATACCCCAAAACGCAAAAGCTTCAAGTGAAGTGCAAAACATCAGACCCCTTTCTTGAAGAATGGTGGTCCAACACTTGAACGAGGAGAGATCCAGCTTGTCTGCCCCTAAGAGGTGACCTACATTTTTATGAGGATTAAAAAAACTATTATTTTAGAATAAAATGCTGTTTCACACAGAGTTGTGTGTGAATAGTTGAATATTGTCAAACAGTCTCATATAACATATGCTGGAAGTGCCTCTGTTTAAGAAGCCCACTGCTGCATGCTACACTTTTCTAGATTTCTAAATATGTTTCTAAATTAATCTCAACACTGAGTGAAACACAACAAACTCCTATTGGATCTACAAAGGCACCAATGACTACACTATTCTGTATCATAAGGATGAAAGAACAGTATCGTAGTGAGACAGAGGACTGTGGAAAAGAAAATAGGCCACATTTCCTCCCCCAGCTGAGAGAACCAGCCCTCATCAACTGGGATCTCCACAACAATGGACAGTTGCACATTATCTACTACACTAACTTTTTTTCCCCACTAGGAAACATTATGAGTACAAAACTGACTTCTCAGGACTACTGATGCTGAATGAACTGAGGAGGAATTTTATTGAAGTTATGCAGCTGCAGGTATACATATTTTGTCACTGTAATTCCCCACATATTTTATCCAATATTTAGAGCAGTGAGATTCAACATATCAAAGCAAAGCCCCATCTCCTTCATTCAACACTATAAACTGCAGTATAGGAGCTCTGCCAGGACTAAACAGTATAAAGTTAGATATGCTAAAGTGGCTGCCTCGCTTACGTAAGCAGCAATACTGGCGTGTCCTGATACAGCGCCACTGCCAGCAGGTGTCAAGCCCACAGCTTTTGTCACTGCAAACACACATTGCTGCCTAATGAACTGTAGTAGAGCTTAAGAAGCTTAGCAAGTCAGCCAGTAGAGAGAAGTATGACTTGAAAGAAGAGTTTATTTAAACAGACCTTCAAATTGTCTGTTTAAGGAGACAAGCTTCAACTAGTTCTACAATTATTATCTTGTATATATCCATACAGCAATTTATTATTCTAAAGTGTCTAAACTTTCATGTGAGGAAAATTCCCCAAACCTTCTCACAAAGAAATACCACAGTACTCCTAAAAATCTAAACTGGTAGTTAACTAAAAAGTTACCTTTCTTATTATTTATAGAATGAAGAAAATTAAGAAATATTTAGTAATAAATAAAATTATGTAAGATATTTGGAATAATATCAATTTTTTTCCAAAATTTTCATAGAACATTAACAGATTTCAGCCATATAAATGCTTTAAAATCTGATAGGTTTACTGAAGACTTGAGGCTGTTGCTTTCCAAGCTTATAATGTAAAGCAAAATAACCGTATAGTGCAGAAACTCCTTTCATTTCAATTCTGCCCTTTTAAATAGTTGCTTAAATAGAAAAAAAAAGGGAGGTTTTTCCAAGATGTTGGCATGTAGGAACTTGTTTATTTCAATTCTCATGATTACTAATACAAATAAATTAGAAAATATAAAACAAGCACATTAAAAGGCACTAACCTCCCAAAAGAAGCAGTGACAAAGGTGGATCTGAAATCAACCATGCATATTATAAATCATTATAATAAACCTTGACGTTCACCAAAACATGATGTCCTCAACTCAAATCCTACCACTCTTATATAGGCTGAACTCCACATTAACTTGGCTGAAAAATAGGTTGTTTCCCTACTGAAGAGATGGCTTCTTGAAAATATGATTAAGCTCCAGCACTCGACTAAATGTAAATAATATGATCTGCGCCCTAAAGAATTTACAGCCCAGAGATACAAATGCAGGCTCTCACTGAAGTACCAACCACTCAGGCAAAGGGCCCCCCAATGAGCCTTTTCGCTTTCTGCACTAAGTTTTAAATAAATCTTACAGAAAAAGCAGAAAATCCTTCTCTTGTGTTGGGAGGATTATCTGGTTTGAAGTAAGTTATTTTGACCTTCTCACTGCGGTATTTTAGGGTTTGTCTCTGCTGCCAGCTTCTCACAGGACAAACAGCAACAGAGCTGGCTCTGTCCTGCAGCCAGGCTCAGCTGCCCCAGCCTCACAGCCCCATGGTGCTCACCAAGGGGATACTTCCTGGCTCCAAACTCCCTGCAGCACATATCCAGATGAAAAAGCCTATATATTCTGCTTACTCACAGTAATTACTCCTGGAGAAAGAATATATCCTATCTCACCAGACTAACAAACACTCTTACAGTGCTTTGCAAAATAGAACGTGTTTATTTTAACAAGGCAATTAATTACAAGGTTAGAAGTGAGACTGCAAAAAGGAAATATTGTAGAGTCCTTCTTGGCTACTTTAGCATCTCATCTAGAAAATCCTTCAGTTTGTCTCAGAGCTTTAACTCAGAAAGAAACCTGTACACCACCCACCTAAGTGTGCATCCACCTGATCCACCTGAGTGTGGATCTGAGGCTGGGCGCTTTCTCTGGGTCCCATTTTATGACATGCCCAGGTCCTACATTATTCCTTCTCTCTTCAGCAGACGACAGACTTGATAAACAGCTAACACTATTTTCTGTTGGTTCCTCATTTTATGCAGTCTGGGGCTGGTGAATAAAAGGCTAGATAATAGTTATTCAACACAAACCAAGTCTCAGTTCCCATGTTCTGGAGACCATCTGCCTGTGCATTCTTCTCTTTGTTCAAGAATATCACATGTTTCAAATAGCAAAATAATGCATTGGAAAGATGATTTCTGTAGGCATTGTAGACTGAAATGAACTACTATATCCCAGGCTAAAATCTGAACTCTCAGAAATGTGTTTGATCCCATGGATTCACTGGAGTGAATTTTTGAGCCTTTCCAAAGTCTGTGTGTTGCTGTAGACCGAAAAATAGGTACCCAAGAGTCTATTAGAATGGAAAGCTTTCATTTAGGCTTTGTAATATAAGGCATAAGCTGCTTTTCCTTTGAAATCAACCTTTCAAAATTACTTTTCAAAGGTTCAGGCTTCCTCTTAGACGGAAAAAGACTTTACTAACATAAGGTTGCTAATGAGACAGAACTGGCTAGCATGCATAAACAGATTAGCACTATTACCCATATTGATAAAATCACTCTGATTATTCTGCTTAGGAAAGTTAAAAACCATTTTTTCTCACCTATATAATACTGAAAAAGAGATCTGCTTAATAGAAAGAGAATTATTTCTCCCTTTTCTGACAAAATTTTAAACAGCTGAGAAAAATTGAAAAAAACCCACTTTTTACACCTTCTGTGTGCTAATATTCAAAACTATTATGATACCTGGACTATCATTTGGTCAATTTCAATATCTGTGATTAATTAGCTTTCAAAAAGACTCATCCAAGCCCATGTTACACACTTTTCAATTAAAAACAGGAGTAAAAAAACCTGCAATTCGGATGTTCAAGTAAATATAAAGCATTCCACGTTGATTGAAAAATAACACAAATTCAGCTTGGAGAATATCCATGCATAATTTACTGTCTTGATGATATACAAATCTTAATAAACTTCCTCAAGACAGCTCAGTAAATTGGATGATAGATAGAAACTATAAAATGATTACTCACATGACAAGCTTATAATAGTAATGGTCAAAGTTCTCCAAAATACAGAGAATCATAGACTCATTTAGATTGGAAAAGACCTTCAAGATCATTAAGTCGAACCATTAACCCAATACTGCCAACTCCACCCCTAAACTGCATCCCTAAGCGCCCCATCTACATCTTTTAAATGCCTGCAGGAATGGTGACTCACACACTTCTCTGGGCAGCCTGTTCCAATGTCATATTCTACAAACAATACTGTTTTAATTTAATAATACATTCATATAATCTCGTTGTGAAGATAATCCTCACAGCAGCATAATGAGTCAGCTGCAATTTCCTAACAGTATGGGCTGAAAGTCCCTAAAAGAGTGAATTACAGTAATCAGCCCTTGAGATGACAAAAGCATTAATTGGCATTTCTGTAGCTTTATGCTGATCAAGGTCTCAGCTTGGCAATGATGTAGAGACTGTAAAAAGGAGCCTTTGTAACAGATGCAAATACTTATCAAATGGTAAAACTAAGAGCAATAGGATGCTTTTCGACCAGATGTATCAAAGGACGCTAAAAGCATTACAGAATGTAATAGTGAAAGGGAAATACTAGAGGAAAATAATTATTTTAAATATTCTGCAACATAATTTGTGCTCTGTGAAGCATTAGCACTGGTATTTTTCCAAACAGATTACGCATCTATAAATGAGAACATCATTAAGAATAAATGGAATAACTTCTAAATTACTTAAACACTTGGTCATCAAAAATGGATTATTGTTGTTGGCAGACTTCTCCATTCCTCTAATTAAACTCAACCATTTAAAACACATTCTTCCTATTAATCTGACACATGTGATGAAGGAACTATAAAATTTAACACCCACTAATGAAATCATTTCCACCTTGCACTTCTTCTCGTTAAATGGTGACATTCTGTTCCCCAGCAAAAGAAACAGGCCTACAGCTTTCTCAGGGAGTGAAGGCAAGGGCAGTGTTTGACAGGTGAAAAAACAAACCACAGACTGTCTTTCAGTGACTTCACTGAGAGTAAAGAAGGGTGGAGACTGCACAGCCTGTCTAGGTAACCTGCTTCACTGCCTGACGTTTCTCGCAGGAACAGCCTTTCCTTAAACCCAGTCTGAACACCTCATGTTGTAACTTATGCCAAGTATTTCCTTTTCCTCCCATCATGCACCAATGCAAAATGCCTGTCTCCAGCTGACATCCTCCTAGGTATGGGGCGGAAGGACTTCTGTGAAGTCCCCTTGAAGTCATCTTTTTTCCAGGCTGAACATTGCCAGCTCCCCCATCCTTCTCACAGGACAAATGCTCCAGCCCCTGATTAGCTTCCTGGAGCTTCACTGAGCAATTCATCAATGTCTTCTCCCACAGGGTGGCCCAAAAGCGGGTGCAGTATCTAGACACAGTGCTGAAAATAGGCAGATAACCCCTTCCCTAAATCTGCTGGCTGTAGCGCTGCTTACACAGCCCAGGAGGCTCCTGGCTGTCCCTGCTGCCAGGGCACATGGCTGGTCCATGCCCACCTGCCCACCAGAGCCCCAGGTTGTACCAGGTTGTGTGACTCGTCACATAAACAGGAACCATAAGCACTTTTCTCTCATGTTGATAGGAAACAGTGGCACCTGCGGCCATCTTTCCTGCAACAGCCTTGTCAGTATGACTGATGGGTTAGTTGTAGAATCACGCTTTAAGAGGGAAAGACAAGGAAAATCCAGGGTTCTTCCTAAAAATCTGGAACGAGGCATTTTCCTAAGTAACTTTTTAGTATGCGAGGCAACACCATTCGTTCGGGGACCAAACAAATAAAATCACTGAGGTGTATACTTATCCATCTCGAACTGGACAATAGTAAGGCCTCTGTAAATTTGGCATTAACTGTCCTTAGAGTTTCTGCGCACTCCCGTGCACCTTAAGTCAAACTTCTAAATACATCAGAATAATTCTTCATGAACGCTTTTAATATAGCATCAACTGAGACAAGAGTAAAAATACACTACATAAATATTCACTACTGGGAAATCCCACAAACAGCTCTAGATAAAATCCTCTGCTAAAATTGATTAACCACCCAAGACTCTGCTTCTCCTACTGTAAATTATGCACTAATTAATGTTTGCTTCCTACTAGAGAGTGGCACTAATATGACAAGAAACAAGATCACAAACACTAAAAAACACACACAAAACACCTGATTAGCTCCCATTACTGAAAAAGGAACCAAACAGATAATTAATTAGTCTTACTAATTAGAGCTATTCCTAGATCTTATAAGAGACCTTACATCAGTGTAACTCCTATTCCTATACTAAAATGTCATCTGAGGACCTGAACAAACACTGCCTTTAATTTTTAATCATCTCAGCTGTCTAAGAAAGAAGTTGCCACCTCACTACAGCATGATCCCACCTCATTTTACTGGTGAGGCCACACCTCAGGTGCTGCATCCAGTCCTGGACTCCTCACTTCGGGAAAGACATTGAGGTGCTGGAATGTGTTCAAAGAAAGGCAGCAAGGCTGGTGAAGGGTCTAGAGAGTGAGTCCTATGAGAAGTGGTTGGGATTGTTTATCTTGAGAAAATGGAGGTTCAGGAGGGACATTATTGCTCTTGCCAACTACCTGAAAGAGGTTGTAGTGAGGTGGGGCTTGGCCTCTTCTCCCAGACAACTAGCAATGGGACAGGAGGAAATGGCCTCAGGGGAGGTTCAGATTGGACATCAGGAAGGATTTCTTCATGGAAAGGGTTTTTAAGCTTTGGAAGAGACTGCCCATGGAGATGCTGGACTCACCATCCCTGGTAGTGTTCAGAAATGACTGGACATGGCACTTAGTGCTATGATCTATTTGACAAAGTGATGATTGGCCAAAAGCTGGACTCAATCCCTGAGAGTTTTTCCCAACCTCAATGATTCTATTCTATGGTTCTATGATTTACTGTCAACATGGAAACTTTCTTTTGCTAACCTGACAAGCAGAAATAAATACTAGATTCTAGACCACTTTGCCATTGCCAGTGGTAGGGTCCACATAGCATGGTGGAGGGCATGGTCAGGTATTGTCTACTCCTGGGGGATTTCTGTGTGAATTGTTCCGCTCTTTCTTGTACCCTTAGTCATTAGTATTGTTGCTGGTTTTTTACCTCATTGCTATTTTTAAACTGCTCTTACCCCAACTCCTGATCTTCACCTTTGGTGCCTCCAATTCTCCTCTCCAGCCCAACAGAGAAGGGAGAGGAGGAGCGAGCAGAAGGCACATGTTTTGGAGAGCCTCAGTGGGAGCATCAAATCAGGCAATACCATTGCTAAACTATGACACCATGCAAAAGAAAAATTGGATACTGAACCAAGAATTATGTTAAATGACATGCAATACATGGAATTATATGTAGGCAGTAGTGTCCCATCTCATCAGTCCAAGAAATGAGGGTAGATGGGACTCTTCAAAATATTCTTCTACATCATTTTTTGAAAATACATTTCTACAAGCAGAATTTAGTGCATATAGCTTCACAAACTTCAGGAAAAAATGCAAACAAGTTATAAGCAAACTGAAGTGCTGACCTTACCAACAAGTTTTCTCATCTCATTAATAAAGACATAGACCTGGAATAGTATGAAGAGTTGATACTTGTAATTTCTCAAATGAAATTGTGCTGCTAGGTAATTCTGACAGCCTTCAACCACAGATAGCTCACACTAATGAAGATGGATGCTATATTAGCAGAGAGATGGTGGTAAGTTAAAATCCTGCACAGAAGGGAGCTGGGTCCTTCTCTTGTGTGACTAAGGCTTGGGACTCGTTTTAACAGACTGATTAATTTACATTATTTTTTTCCTCTGAAGCACTGGAATTTACCCTCACTGGTAAAGCAAGAAAGAGAGGATCCAGTACCATGGATGCTACTGCCTCACTGGAACTTAAAATGACTTTCCAGCTTCACATCAGAATGAATTTCAACTTCTCCTTCAGAAGAATCAGTGGGGATCACTGGATTTTTGATTGCCTCTTGAGGTTACTCAGGAATTGTAGCTGGATAAATCCTTGACATCTCAGAGATATAGGATATGCCCATGTCCCTCAATCTCTCTTATTTGCTTTACTGTGACATTGTAGTTGTCTCTTTTTAGCCTTTTATTACTTTTGTCTTGTCTTAGCATTTGTCACAGAGCAGTAGAAATCACTTTGTTATGGATGATATCTATCTGTGCAACAGATGTTCTCTAAACATCAGATACTATGAGGCAGCTCTTGTGTGAACACCTGAACAAGACATCTGTTGCAATAATTGTAATAATTCGCAGTGATTACAGGGGATTAGACTTAATGACAGAGTTAGTTTATACCTGCCCTATCTCTCGTCTGTGTAACAAACTCCTTCTTTGCAACTGATAAATATTTTTCTCCACTACTAAAAACTATTTCTGGCCAATTCATTAATCTAAAAGTATTCTGAAATCCTCAGGTCTGAGAAGAAAACCAAGTCAGTTAGCCTAAACTCTAGAAAGTGCATACATCTTGTGAGTAACAAGTTACCACTCCCCTTTGCTTCTCCTATGCAGAACACAGCCCCCACCACCCAGTGATGGAGGACCAGATGACTTTTTTAAAGCAAAGAACATCCAGAGGCTCTAAGTTTTCTCCTATTTCTCCTGAGCCCCAACACATCTTTTCAGGACACTGGATCTGCAGCTTGCCTTACCACACACAGCAATGGCAGATAACTGAAAGACCACAGAAGAAGCAAACAGGAATTTCAAAGCCTCAGAATTGTTTTCCCAAAGCAGTCACACTAGCTATAGCTAAGTACACAGAAAGTACATTACCATTTTCTGCCAGCATGAAGTTTTGCTGAGTTAGTGGCTTCTCCTTTCGGGAGGTTCTTTTGTACAAAAGATATTTTTGCTGGTTACAGAGAAGCTGTATGAGAAACACTTTAGAAAAAACATCACATTCAAAGCAAACAAGACTTTTTGGGGTTTAGACCCATTCTCCGTGCTGACACCATGATGGAAAAGACTGTCCTTTCCACAAAAGACTGCAGAGCAGCAGTAAGTTCCTGTCACAGCAGCACAGTCCTAGCTTCTCTTGACTACTCTTCTTGTGTGGATGGCAAAAAATCCAGACAGAATGTAAGAGACGGGGATAAGGCAAAAGGCAACTGCTCAATAAAATGCTCTTACCATTACCAAAATTAGTATCTACTCTAAGAATGTCTGTCCACCTCCAGTGTCACTACAACTACTATGAAAGAACCAGTGCGAGTAGCAGCCTGTTCTGACATTGGAGGTTTGGATCTCTTTCAAAGAGCAGCATCAATTCCCATGATGCTATTATTCTCTTTGCTATTATAGTTTGCTCAAACTTCTTTGCAAGGGTCTCAGTACCAGGAAACAGGGCTCAAGCAAACTAGGATTGTCTTTCCTACATTTTGAAAAGAAAGATGAAGCAGTTAAGTTATTGTTACCAATACTATGGTAAATAAGAAATAATGTTATTTAGTTGTCAGAAAAGTAACACCATCTACAAATTCTTCAATGACCTAATTCTGTCTTTTACTGCCAAATGACTTCAACTGAGAGGACTCAGAGAGCATTACCAATCAGAAATGTCATCAAAGAGAAAACAGAAAGTTCAGAATATTGATATTGATGTTTTAGTACTTAAGAGGCAAAGTGATTGATAGGTGGCTCAAGACTGTCAAAATCAAAATTCTGCAAACAAAAGGGGATTTGGTTTGTTTAAAAAATGAATTACCATGGGAGTCTCAGCCTCTGTAAGAAATAAATGAGAATGCACTTTGCCCTGCCCTATACTAAGCTCTTTACCTCTTTACCTTTTGTTGTCAAAACTATTTTTAGACTGAATGACCAGAGTAATTTCTTCTCTACTTCCACTATGCAGCCAGGACAGGGACAGGATAGGCATAACAATGGAATGGCTACTTACAGTGCAATTCTAGTCATCAGCAATACTTCTGAGAGAAAAAATTTATTCTAAAAAGCATAGTTGTTTTCACCTTTTTTTCAATAATTACTTTGCTATATTCAGAAGCCTGAAAAATATATGCTGATTTTAGATAGCACCTCAATTCTTTGGGATTGATCCTGACAAAACCTTTTGAAACTGATCAGTTATCTAACAAGAACATCACCACACCGGACTACTATACTTATTATCTGACTACAAGACAATACCATTTACTCCTGCTTAGACAATACAGGCAACATATTCTCCTCCTGTGCTCTTAGGAATTTTATTTAATGCTATTTATGAAGAAACATGCTGGAACTTTAAGTCTCACATATTCAGCATTTGAACGATGATGTGGTATTTCACTTCATGCACTTCCACCATGAAAGAAATTCATGCACTTATGTAGACCAGTAAGATGATCTCCCCTTCAGCAGCCTGCAGATGCACATACATCTTCTCCCCAGATACCACTTACCAGTTACATTTCCCAAGACATATCAAAAACCTGTAAGTAATGATACCGAGTTGCCCTTTCCAGCAGTTCTGTTTTTTTGTAGAACATCTTGCCCAAAGAAATTTAGCGCCAATACTACTGTCCTTTCCATGACCCAACAGAGTACTGCCTCATTTAAAGAGAGAGGAAATTTGAACATCAGAGCATACAGAAACCAGTAGGACCAGCCGTTATTCATCAAGGTGTTATACAAACCTGAAACAAATCACAGATATTGCCCCTTGCAAGAAAAAAGCCATATATGATCATGAGATGCACAGATAAACATGGAAAACCATCTTTGTTTACCATAGTAGCTTAATAAATCTTCAGCTTCAGATCTGTGGAGCAGCCATGAGAAAATTCGCAAACAACAGTGATTCAGGTTTATTTCACTAACAGAGTTCATGTGATCATTAATTCTTTGACAATTTTATACTAATGCAGTTAGCAGAACTGCCTAACCAGTATTCATAAGGTTAAAGAGAAGCAAGCCAATAAAGACTAGAAAACCACAGTACTTCCATACCAATGATATTGTTATCAACAAACTGATAAACAGCAGATGACCACAAATTCAGTATGTCTTACTCTGGTATGCAATCACTGCCAATAATTTTTATAATTATGTAATCTCTAGGGAAAAAAATCATACCAATTCCTGGTCACAGGACCACAATGTATGTCACAGACAATTCATTTTCTGTCCTTCCTTTACTCTTAAACACATTACCACTTTATGCTTGAGATATGGTAATTGTGTACTGCAAGACTTCTTTCCTTCACTGGATGGCATGCAGAAGTCCATGTTTCCTATGAAGCCCATTAAAATTAATAGGTATTTTGCCTGTAGAGAATGATTAATGCTTAACATTTACCTTTATTCCCTTTTGGCTATATTTCTATTTTCCTATGGTGTCATCCTTCTCCTCTGTACTGACAAGCAATGAGAATAAAATGCTTCAAAAAAAATAAAAGAAGCTGACTGGAATTAGGAGGAGTAAACAGTATGCTCGCTGTGAAGTAATTAAAAGCCATAAAGCAGGAAGAAGGCTGGAGGTGCCTAAAAGGCATTATAATTAAAACCTAATGTATGTTAACTGTGAGGGATGCATTGAAGTCATTGACATGAATGACAAAACTCCCACTGAATTCAGTTGAAGCGGGATTTTATTCTCTAAGAGCTCAACAAGAAGGCTAGCTCAGCTTCCGAGAGATTGATTGGAGGTTTGTGGATAAAAAGAAACCTTGCTGAAAATGGAAACTGGTGATTTATATACAATGATTTGCACAGTTGTGAAATAGCCACAAGAGAAATGAAAAGAGAGAATTAAAATCAAATTAGTTAATCCTTAAGAAAGGGGAAGATGATTTTTTTTTTATATATGATTAGGGGGAAAAACCAAAGACCATTACAAAGGAGACAGAATCAAGAAAAGTCCTGAATATGGAACAACTTTATCCAAACTAATAACCAGGAAGAAAGTGATGAAGCAGTTAAAAAGCAGTGATTACTTTATAAAGCATAGCTATTGATAAAAAGCATATTGGGAATACTTAGAAAATCTGAATTCATTCAATACCACATAGTCTATTTAACCATGAAACAGAAATGAATTAAGAAAGAAAAAGAATCCAGAGCTCTGTTAAGTAATCAATCCACTCTTCAGAAACAGTCAATTCAGTTTCAGGAGTTTTAGCACCATGCTGTCAAAAAGTGACAACACAATGTAAGCTTGCCTAGATGTAGTTAATGGATTTACAAAAAAAAACCCACCAAAAATTTAAAAAACATCTCACTACTATCCTATAACAAATATTTCACCAAAGTACTACTTGTACAGGGAATCTAGCAGGCTAAGAAACTAGTATTTAATATGACAAAATGAAAGAAATGTCATACTAGATACACTGCATGTGAATAGGAAAAAAACATTGCAGAAAACTAAGTGCAGAAAATCAGATAAGAACTTGGAGTATAACTGTGGCAAGAAGGGAATTGTGTTAATTTGGCTAGTATATACAAAAATCTGACATCAACATTCCACAAGCAGTGGAACTACTACCAGTCTCTTAGCTCATGGGGTAATGATACTCTCTGTGTCTGGAGAGCACTTACAAAGTCACTCCTCACCAGATGAGCAAATCTTCCCAGCAATATAATTTTAACATTGAGTATTAATTCATGAAAAATTTTGAGGTGGAATTGTGAGCATGTGGGGATACACAAGACAGAGAGCACTACTGATATAATTAGCATATCCGGTCTAATAACCAGGATGCCTTGGCAAATGCAAACAGAAATCTGAAGATTACAATCTGAGTGGATTAAAACTCAGGCACCAGGAAGAAGGAGATTAAATCACCCTCTGCAAGCAAGAGATCTTTGTAAAATGCATGAGTTTGTCTTCGTAATGTTTAACATGATGATTGTAACAAGAGATTACTAACCCTATGGAATAGTATATAAGCATTTTAGAAACCTCAATAAAATTGAATTCTAATCCCGAATCAGTCTTCCTGTCTCTCTAAATCACCAATATGAGCATACAACTTCTAGAAGGGATGTGAGAAGCCTTGAAAAACTGGTGGAAAACAAGTATTTTTAACAATACCAACAAGCAGTTAAATCTCCTAAAACAATATGAAACCTTTCATGATATGATCCTGCAAGTCAGCAACTAAAAATACACACTTAATTACTTATTTGATTTGTCTGTGTGAGATTAAAAAAAAAAAAGACACAGAGCCAACTGACAGAGCTTGATTGCTGTGCATTCTTAAACCATGTCACTCGAGAGTCCTAGTTGGAGCTTTCAGCTCTGGTGAGATTTCAAAGCCACCAGAGAAAGTGCAGAGGATGGTGCTTTTAGGGCATCATGAGCTCTGTCGCCACATACTTTACTGAGTCAGGCTGCCTAAGAGGTAGTGGGTCTTCTGCAGACTTTTGCAGACCTCATTATACTTCCTATGCAGCTGTAGTTTCTCTCCAAGGGCTGGCACACGGTTACCCTAATGCGGCGAGCACGGGCACTTCCAACTGGTCTTGTCTGCACAGTATCCTCATGAGACACTCCTGGAATTTCTGTGCTGCACTGGAAAGGCTTAATAAGAAAATATTCCCCTCAGACGTGAGTCACAGTCCCTCTGCAGACTATGCAGTTTGTTTGTACAGCCATACAAACACTCCCTGGAGACCTGATGCATATCCTCATGCACATTCTGTAGGAAAATTTATTTTCTTCTCTTCCCAACATCCACATACAGTATAAAAAGTGCAAATAGGGCAACCTAAAACTTCCAAAAAGCATGCACTTCTTGTTTATTCTTACTTACTGTTGTTCCACAAGGATGTAAGAAAAAGACAACCCAACCAGCAATTGTCCTATTTCTTTGTCCTACATTGTGTACCCATGGCTTTAAATTTATATTTCCAGTCATTTTTAGAACAGTACATTTATTTTTTATGTACTAGGTCAGGTCATTCTAGACATACAGCTGGTACTCTTATCTGCAAATTTTGGAAGGAAAAGGCTTCAAACACTATGAAGAGCTGAGAAAATGTTGACAAGACTTAGATTATCAACAAGAAAATCATTATTAGCTTTGCACATCCCTTACTAGTGAAGAAATAATGAGCTTCTTTTTGAGTAAGAAGTCACTTGTTTCTGTTTGTCTACAGAAGTGTTATTCAAAGCTAAGACTAGAATATAACAATAGTTTTGCTCATGAGTTGCATTATATACACCATGTAACATTATGAAGTCTTTTAAGAGCTGTGAAAAATCAGACATAAATCATCCCTGCTTCACGAGTCACCTGTAAGGAAGTATTTAATGTTTTTTTTTTACTCGACTGTGACTACATAATTGAAAAGTATGTACTAAAAATGTTTAAACATGAGATTTGATGGCTTAAAATGAATACTGATACAGTAAAAATAGATTCCTTGAGAGAATTAACTAATCATTAATAACATGAATTGAGAAAGGTAAGACTAATCAAATTCTGGCTCCATAGTAATTCTTATAAAAATGAGTGTAAGAGGAGAGCAAGCTAATGAAGTGAGAATAGTTTCTGCAAAAATAATAATGAATCTACAGCACATTAACTTATTATAGAATTATATTTTTATTTCAGTATTTCCTTTCCAGGTCAAGAAAATCACAGGTCCCTTAGGGCAGGCTAAAAAGGGAAAAGATAATGCTTTTCATTACCATGAAAGAAAGGTCAGTTTTATGTTAGGAAAGAGGATCAAGTGTCTGAAAGGTGCTGACCTGAAAGAATAAATCAGTTACAGACATTAATATACCAGCCATGTTGAATACAATTTCTTTGAAAACTCCATTGTTAACCAGAGTGCCCAGCTAGCAGGACTGCTATGCCCCACTAAATTAAAGGCAAAACTGAAAAAAACCATGCTTTTATTCCTGAAAAGTACAATACTTGAATATGACCCTCAAACTTGACAACAAAGTCTGAGGTCTCCATGGGAACCAAATCAACCTCTATGTCCAGAATTTACCAGGCTGAAATGTGTATGCACTGTAAAGCACATGCTTTTGGCTTCACAGAGTGATCAGAACCCTTGTACACGCATAAACAGCATGGATAGCAGAGACTTTTCAGAAGTGCCAAACTTATAATGCATGGCTCTACAACAGAGCACACAAGTTCAGAGGCTTCAACATCATTCCTATGTCCATAGTTCCATGCGAGGAGGGGCATCTGGACTATGGTATCCCTAAGGTACCCCATAAGGTATCCCTAAACCCCAGGCACATTTTATGAAGTATTCAAAATGTGCCAAGATTTCTACAGCATATAGCTGAGAAAATCCAGACATACACGTGTGCTGGATTTGTCCAGGATAGAGCTACTTTTCTCCACACTAGCTAGTATAGGTCTGTGTTTTGGATTTGTGCTGAAAACAGTGCTGTAACACAGGGATGTTTTAGGTGCTGCAGAACAGCGCTGACACAGGATCAAAGCTTTGGGCCTCTCCTGCTGCCCTGTCAGTGAGGTGGCTGGGGGTGCACAAGCTGCTGTTAGGGGACACAGCTGGGACAGCTGACTCAAAATGACTCAAGAGATGTCTCATACCTTAGGATGTCCCGTTCAGCAATAAAAGCTGGGCCAAGAAGTAGGAAGTCAGAGGATATTTGTAGTGATGGCATTTGTCATTCCAAGTAACTGTAGTGCTTCATAAAGCCCTGCTCTCCTAGAGATGGCCTGCCTATTGGAAATAGCAGATTAATTCCTTGTTTTGTTTTGCTTGTCTGTGTGTTTTTTTCTTTACCTATTAAACTGTCTTTACCTCAACCCACAAATTTTCTCACTTCTACTCTTCTGATTCTCTCCTCTATACCATAGTGGGATGGAGCAAGTAGCTGAGTAGCACTGAGCTGCCAGCTGGGGTTACACCACAACAGTCATTTATGGCACCCAACATGGTTCAAGATAACAACAGATTTGAATGGAATGTGCCAGATTGGATTTATGGCCATTATTGCTGTTTATCTATGAACTGGCAAATTCGTGTGCTTGCAATAGGGCTTGCTTGCTTCACTGTAAATTAGAGTCTAGTGCTTGTTAGTGGCTGCTTTTTTGTAGTGCTGTACTGCTCATAACCTTACTGTACGGTGCCTGGGAACATTTTCACCCCAGTAGTGCCCGTGCACTGACAGATCATGAAGGCACGACTGCTGTTTCTGTACTGCTGTACTGGGCAGGCTGAAACTCCAGTGAGAGCTCGAGCTGAAGGGACTGTGACCTGTGGCTAAGTCCGTGTGGGAGCAGGATACCTTGAAGAATCAGGCTGTGGACAAGGCCATGCCAGAGCAGGGACCTATTGAAGCACCTGTGCCCATGATTGTGTCTGTGCCACAGCACGTGTAGTTCCAAAGGGACCGTGGTCCAAGGGGAAGTCCACTTTGGAGAACGTACACCTTGAAGCCTCTGTGGCTGTGCATGAGGATGTACTGGAGCACATGAAAGTGTGTGGCTACAGACAACCCATGACAGAATAGGCACACCCCTGGAGGGACTCCAGCCGTGGGTCAGTGATGTTGGAGCAGGTTTATTTCTGAAGGGATTGTAGCCCATGTACGAGGCCACACTGGAACAAGATGAATCTCAAAGCGGTTGTGGCTGTGGATAAGCCTGTGTCACAACAGGTATACCCCTGTATCGACCCTGGTTCATAGACAGACTGGCTGATGTTGGGGAAACTACTATTACCTCTGTTCTACACAGGCACACACTGAGTTCAAATTACTTCATGAACCTCCTAGCCAGCTTCAATTTAAAGTGTTCATCTAAAAACTTCATTTAGCCTTTGCAGATCCTTCAATCACTGAGAGTCTTTCACTAGCTTGGAGCTGGTCAAGCGAGAAAGCAAGCACAAGGAGTTTGCAAAAGCTTCTTTTCTCTTTTTCTTTCTTAAGCCTTTACTTTTGTGTGAGTAAAGGCAGTTGCATTCATATTCCTTGAAATAAATCTTATTTGACACAGCTACTCTGTCTGACTCTGCAAGTCAGACTTTTTTCTGCCAGGGATAAAAGCTGTGATCATTATAAAACTGTGAGAAAAATCAATCTTATATAAAAGGAATGGTTACTTTATATATGCACACAAACACTGTACACACACATAGTATTAGACCAGAGTGCCTCTGATCACACAAACAAGGAAACAAGTTGGTTACGTTTGCTGAGGATGCCTTCTAACACTACTACTAGATTATTTTCTAGAGCTGGGGCTGGGAGAAAGCACCAACACAGTTTGATCAGAGCTTGTCATTTTTTCTTATTAACATCATGTTTGATACTTCAGTTTATGGAAGCCTATGGATAATTTAAAAGACCACTGAAATGCCAGTTTGCTAATGATTTTCCCTTTAGATTTCCACAGATCAGGGTATTCTAGGGAAATCTAGGGAAATCATATCTTCTAGGGAAATCATATCTGTCTCTGGTAGTATTGTACTTAGATTTTCTTACTAAAATACCCCACCCTTCTACTTTCAATGTTTTTTATTTTTCTTACTTAATTCCACTTGAAGTTGACTATGTATTACCTTCTGTCACAGCAGTTCTCTGCAGAGAATCTGAAACAAACATAAAGAAATGCCATAATTTTCAAATCTCTTGAGAAACACAGTATGTCTACTTTTATGCAGTCCTACTTTAGACTGAAAGTATTTCAAAATCTCAGATTTTTACTTAGTACATTACAACACATTCAAAATCTCTGGTTGCATATGACATTGCAGATTGACTTCATTATGTACAAACATCCCTCCTTGTTTGAAGATTCTCCAGTCAGACAGTTCTGGCTCCTTTTCGTTGGTATTATTTCAAGGACTAAGGAAAACTCTCTGTCGCACTGTGGCTTGCCATAATTCTTAAGTATCTTGTTTTTACTCAGCCTGCCTTTGTACACCAGCAGAAGGGCTGCATAATATAAGAAGTCACTTCTACAATTGCCAGTTTGCAGAAACTGCAGCACAGCCTCATGTTGTTGGTGAGAAGGAACCACACACTGCTGTTTGGTGGCCAGGGGATGTCACGTTAACATTTTGATGCTGCCTGCAGCCCAAAAGGGTGGAGGGGAAGAGTGCCACCACATGTGCCAAGGAACATGCCAAAGCACCCTAATGTCTGGATTTTCTCTATCTGCATTCTGAGGGAAAAAAATATATCAATCTGCTAGCAAAGACCATACCTAAAGAAAAAAATATTAGCAAGGAACTGATCGTTAAAATGTTTCTCTCTCTTAACTGACACACTGGTTCTGTACATTGCCAAACAAAGGGAGCTCTGACTAAATATTTGTCTCCCACTCTCTCTGTGAAAAATTAACATGCACAGGATTGCTCTGATGAAGAACAGCCTGAAAGGGGCTAATAATGAAAGAGTAGTATGAAGTGACAAAATATTAATTAAGGATTAAGAAAAGAAGGGTGGCTTTACACACTGCCAAAAGTTTTACTTAAACAGGCCATTCCATCTTGCCCCTGCTATACAGAACCACACTAGGCTGACACTAGAATAAATCTCAACTCTATACAAAATTTACTGACAACACAGACTACAAGAGAAGAGCTTGTTTACCCTCATCCTCCAGCTCCTGCTGTCCTGAAAAATTCAGCAGTTTAGTGCTGCATAAATCTGTGTAACTTTTCCTGGAACCTCTCCATCCAGCTAACAGACACCACTGGCACTTCACAGAAAGGTGGGCAATGCCTCACTTGCTGTGCTGTGCCCCCTGCCCCAAGACACCTAGAAAAGCAGAGCAGATGGAAGGGTAAGAAGAAGGTGGTAAAACACAGCTATATAATTTTAATTTTCTAAAATTGGGGCTGGTGGGAAAGAAGAGCAGGTCCACAGAGAAAGAGCAAGCTCCACACCAGCACCTGAAGGGGCTGGAGTGGTAGCAGTGCCACAGTGCCATGTTACATCAGGGCCCACACTGAGGTGCTTCATTCCCAGTGTGCCTTGCAGGGCCATGGCATGCAGGCACCAGGGGGATCCCACCATTTTTCCAACTTTCAACCCAGATATTCTCATGCTGATTTAACTACAGCCACCAGGGCTCCTCTGGGCTTCTATTCATACCAACAGGATAATTATTTCAATCAAGCAAGTAACTGAGTACTAAACTTGTGCCTGAGAGTTCCAGATTCCAGTCTAAACTATCCAATGCCACCCTGCTGTTCACCTTCCCCTTTTTGTTGGCATGAGGAATGTTTTCTATAACAAAGGCTAATGAAACCCTAAGAAAAATACCCAACCCAAATACTGCAAGTTTTTGTCAACAAACACGGTCCAGGATTCTTTAGGTTCAGTTAATCATACTTTGGGCCAGAACAGATAACATGACTCAAGAGTCTTTGAGAAAACCCCTCTATCTGATTCTCTTGTTTGTTAAAATGTTATCACAACTGCCTTCTCCCCTTGCCATTCCACCATATCACACAGTATCTTCAAATCCAGTTTAAAAATAAAGTTTATGCTCTGCTAGTGCAAGAGAGAGTTAAAACAGGCATCTTTTTATGACAAAATCCAGTGGAAAACATGCCAATGCTGAAGTAATGTTGACATGAGGCAAAAAAACTGAATTCATCATTGGTATGTCCACCTCCACAATCCCTCGAGTCCTGTCCATGTGTTCTTATGACACCAGAGAGTGACACACAGGAGATTAAACTGGGCAGTGGAGCAATAAACAGAATGGACAATGTCTCTCTGATGTCCAGCAGAAACTGGCAACACTGAATTACAGTAATATGGCTTTGGGTACTGTCCATGCTCTGCTCAACACTCCTACTGAGGATTGATGAAAACAGCTCTCCCCAAGATGAGATCTGGCAGATGATCCAAAGTGAATAGTGAAGTCCCTGGTGGGAGAAGATAAACGTGGCGAAGGGGCCCAGCCTGTGACTGGCCTTCCATGCTGGCTCAGTGGCCTTGCTGGAAACATGAGATCCAATTTGCAGGCAGCCTCCTTCAATGTCCTTTCCATCTCCTTGGGAAGGAATGTGAAGGATTCTCTACCTTTGTATCAGGTTTCCATGGTCAGGTTTTGGTAGTGGGAGGCTACAGGGATGGATCCTGTGAGAAGTTGCCAGAAGTTTCCTCCATGTCCAGCAGAGGCAATCTTGGGCAGCTCCAAGATGGATGTGCCACTGGCCAAGGCTGGGCCATTTAGAAATAGTGGTAATGCCTCTGTGATAACAGATTTAATAATTTTGAAAAAAGGTTATTGCACACACTTGCAGCCCGAAAAGAGTGGGGTGAGAACACATGAGATGAACAACTTTGAAGACACCAAGGTCAGTGGTGAAGGAGGGGCAGGAAGTGCTTCAGGTGCTGAAGCTGAAATTCCCCTGCACCCCATGGTACAGGCCATGGTGAGGCCTTGCAGCCCCTTGAGGGCCATGGGGATGCAGAGATCCACCTGCAGCCTGTGGAGGAGACCCACAGCAGAGCAGGAGGATGCCTGAGAAGAGGCTGTGACCCATGGGAGGCCTGTGCTAGAGCAGGCTCTTGGCAGAGGCTTGCAGATCTGTAGAGAAAAGAGACATCCTGGAGCAGATTTCCTGGTAGGACTTGTGACCCTGTGGGGGACCCATGCTGGAGCAGGCTGTGCTTGAAGGACTGCACCCCATGAAAAAGTGACTCTTATTGGAGCAGTCTGTGGAGGACTGTAGCCCACTGGATGGACTCACATTGAAGCAGTTCATGGAGAACTGTCTCCCATGGGAGAGACCCTACAGTGGAACTGGGGACCAGCTCTTCTCCCTGAGCAACAGGAGAAACAACGTGTAATGAACTGACCAAAAACCCCATTCCCTGTGCTGCTGAAGCTCAGAAGGAGGGAAGGGTGGGGAGAAGGTGTTTTTAAGGTTTTACTTTACTTCTCACTATCCTGCTCTGATATTGTTAGTAATAAATTCAATTATTATTTTCAGTTTGAGCCTGTTTTGCCTGTGACTGTATTTGGTGAGTGATCTCTCTGTGTCCTTACTTCAACTCATGAACCCTTAATTATACTTTTTCTCCCCAGTCCAGCAGCAGAGTGAAGTGATAGAGAGGCTTTAGTCTTTGGTCTGGCATCCAGCCAGGGTCAACTCACTACACTCTTCCACGTGTCTGCCTAGAAAAGGATGTTTTAGGCCACCCCAAAAATACCAGCATGGTGTGTTTCCACACCACTGGCTCGATGGTATGATCACTGCTCTGACTGTTCTGACAGGGTGAAAAAAGAGGCTGAGAAAGAAAACGTCAGTTACATTTTATCTGGAGAATCATTTGACAAAAGTTTGATGGAACAGCGTGAAGCTTTCCCTGGTACTGGACTAGGAGATGCACTGAACTGGAAGGAGGCCAAAGGCCAGAAATCAGAAAAAGGGCTGTGAAAGATTCAAGCAGAAATATCTTTTAGCAAGAGATCTTTCATAGCTTCTGCCCATTCTTGTTCTTGAGTGTTTAAAATACCTTCCCAGAAACTAGGGTTAATTATTGTCTCCCCCTTAATGCTGGACATGTCATTCCATAAACTTTTTTAACCTTATGTTAAGAAAGGTAACACTTCCAAACAGAGAAATTAACCTGAGTTTTTTGCATTTCTGTATATCCTGGCTCTGACAGTAAGAACTGCATCCACAAAGCAAGCTTTAGAGAACCCTAGCAAGCACTGATATCGCCTCACACAGTCAGAGGTGTTCAGCTCCCTAATCTATTGGGTTCTGCCTCCCACTTGGCTATAACACCCCCAAAATCTCACTGTTTGGCAGAAGAGGAATGGTGCCAAGGCTGGTGGAGCCAAAGACCTCTGTGTCAGTGTGGGCCAGTGTCTGAGTCTTCACCGCGGCAGGGTCCCCTTACCAGGAATCCCCTGTGGAAAAGTTTGTGCCAGGATCAGGAACCAGGAATGAGACAAGCGGGACTCGCTGGCTTCGGTCTTCAGTTGTTCATTATTTCTTTATCACAATTCAGAGCCTTAGACGACGACAGGCCCAGCACTCTCCAGTGACATGTGCCAACAAGATGCAAAATGGACTATTACAAGGATTTTTATACAGATACCTTATCCAATTAAGTTTTACAATATACCTAACATGTAGTATGTTTTTATTTTCTACCAATTCCTAATTATTCTTCAGTCACATTATATCTGCATTGTGACTTTGTCTAACCAATCGCTGTGCTACCAACACTGCAGAAAATGGAATAGATGAAGAAGAAGGAAGAAACTGAGTCAACACCCAAAAGTCCTCCATCTTGTCTTTTATGTACCTTCCATACTAAAAACCCAAAATCTACTTTTTTACCCTGTGATAAACTACAATATCATCTACGATACACATTAACAAAACTCAACTTCTCACAAAGTCCTCAAAGCTTTTTTCATGGCCGAAGTTGAAAACTGTGTTCTCCTGAGGAATAAGACCCCTCAGGACAGGCACAGGAGATATTCCTGTGTCCTGGATTCCCACAGGCCAGGTGTCCCCACAACTGGGAGAGATCCAGGGCGCACAGCACAGGGACATCAGCGCTATCCTTGTGAGGATTTTGCAAGGACCAGAGAATCCAGTACCTCACAGCTGGAGCAGTCACAGCATCTCTCTGCCAGGAAACTAAACACGCTTCAAATGATGCATTAAAAGAACCCCGTGGCAAAAGTTCAGTTTTTTAACCAAGTCCATTTCCTCCTCAGAACTGAAGAAATGTCAAACATATTTTCAGCATTTTAGTCCTTTAGGAAAGGGACTTACACCTTATGTTGAATTGGGACCAAAGACTTACACCTGAGGTGTGCTTCTCCCAAGACAAGACTTAGGTAATCTACTGGACAAGGTGCACATTTTCATCCAGAAGGTTCTATTAGTTTTAAGGTTTTTGGTCAAATTTTGGACATAAATATGTTAGCAAGAATATAGCAAAAAGATGGTGCAAAAGTCAGAGATGTGTCCTTGAATGCCTTATTCTCTCCTGCCTTTAATGTTTTGTCTTTTTCTCCTGCTAAAAGACCCAAATAACAGTGTTAAAGGGGAAGATTTCAGAGTCTGTGGTATTAGATGAGGAGCCACAACATATCATATGGAAACTGCAATTGAAGAGGAAAAGATTTCTATCATTAAAGACCTTGGTCTTGCCAAAAGCAAATGTAAAACAATGCAGACTGACAAGTCCTGAAACAAAGAACCAAACTGGCAGACTATCAGCTAAAAGAAAGATTGTACAGCATAAAAAGAGTTTGGAAGTTATTAAAGAAAAATCCTTTAAAGCCTTTAGCCAAGTATCCAGTAGTAATAAAGAAAGTAAACAAGAAGTTAGGTAGTGTTGCTGAAGGAATATAAATCAAGGCTGTTGGTATCACTAAAATGACTCAATAGCTAAACTTTCAGAGGAAATACATAGTATACTTTCAGTGGACATGCACTACAGGAAAATACAACCTCCTTTTTGACAGGCCGAGCAAAAGAGCTATGAAATACCAGCAGAAAATGCAAGGTTTGAATCAAGCTAGTAGTCAGAGGAAGTATCTGTGGTACTTCCATCAGTCAATCTGATTTTTTAGATAAAGGATTATTTCAATCATTATTAATAGTTTTAATTTAAATTTAGGAGATGCACACCTTACCACCACCATCAAAGAGTCATAACCCAGAAATCTGGTACTAAGAATACTAAAAAACTCTGGGTGAGTACAACTGCTCCTGTAGGAAGACTGGCTACAAGCAAGTCTTCACTTCCACAAAATGGTTACCTTTGGTAACAATTGCTGTCCTGTCTGTATTCTTCTCCATCATTTGCCAAGAAATATTGAAAAACAAGGAAGAGATGCTTTACTTCTCTTCAGTTACCATGTGCTTTCTAGCCTTATCTAATATCAGCAACCAGAAGGTCACTGAGATTACTGGATTTTCTCTCATTGCCTTTCTTAAACTCCCTAATGTCACTGAAGGTCTAATTACTTATTACCAGGACTGCATATGACTGGGATATATCTGTTAAAAATAATATTGCTGATATGTGAGTCATCCTGTTGCCTAATTTACTGGAAACAGCAATGGAATCCCCTTATTCTAGTAAATGAGAGAGTCCCTTTCCCCCTACCCCTGGCAATGACAGAGTGAGATGGTATGAAATAACATTAATAGGGTCTTGGCCATGCCCACATGACTTCAGACTCACTCACAGCTACTTCAAAAAAATTAACCCTGTCCTTGGCCAAAAGCAGGACACTAATTCAGAAAAGGAAAATTAAGAAAGATATGTCAGAGTGGGGGGTTTTAATTGTGTTTTGTTTTGGGTGTTTTGACAGTACAATGAAAGTAACTGTATTCATGAAAGTATTTTCATAGAACTTAATTGTCACCCTGATTTTTGCAAGACTTTCTAAGCCTTCTGATATTTACATATTTGTGAAGAACTTTCTCACACACTTTCTGTAAACACCTCAGTGTTTTGCATTCCTCCATAGAGGAGGAGAAAAACTGATGGACTGTTTGTCTGTCCAGTGTCTTTGGAGAGATGGCACTGCCACTGTCCAATCCACTGTCACTTTTGGAAAACTATAAATACTGGAGTCAGAAAAAATAAATCCTCTTCTTGTCTCTTCTGATCACCTGAGCTGCGGTGTGCGTCTGCGTTTTTTTGTGTCCTATAGCGACACTTAATAGTAACATATTTATCACAAGTGAGACAACTTACTATATTAGCTGTTATTTTGATTAAAATTTACCTGTTTATGTTTCTTGTCAGAGATGCAAAGTTAAAAAATAAAAAAAAGTCAATCCAAAAGTCATTAACCATAAGAAATTTAAATAAATACATATTTATAAAGAGCTACAGATATTGATCAAGCATTCCTCCCCAGATATAATCTACCTCTGATACCATCAGTAGAAGAAAATCTCTAACAGTGGATTCCATTACTGAAAAAAGAACTTCTTCACCAGTTTCCAAAGGCTCATATAAGAAAACTTTAACAGAACACACACAGCAGCTAATTTCAGAAGTTGGAAAAACAGAGAAGAAAAGAAAAAAAATAATGTAGATTTCATTTTTCCTCTCAAATGTTTTTAAACAGCATCATGAAGATAACTGAAACAAGAAGGAAAATTAAATCCAGGGAAGAAAAAGCAGCAACATGGAAGACTGCACAAGGAAGAAAATGCAAGAAGAAATTAATATAGGAAATTAGTATGATGACAGTTTAAAAGTCCAGTAGCTTTCATGTTCTTTTAAAATATTGATTCTTTTTAATATGAAATATTAAAAGGCTGGTTGGCAACACTGCATGATGCAACATTTCTGTTTTGGACTTAGCTGTCTGCAGGCCATCTTAGCCTAGTAAACACTCTGAGTTTGATATCAAATTTCTTCTGCCAGGCCTTCCATCGGGATAAGAGCTGGAGTGGTGTATACCTGCTGGGAGTCCAGTCATTTAAATCATTGTTTACTTTGCTTGTAACACATGAGGTGATTTTGTGTCTCTGAGCACCCTGGAGGCCCTTCTCAAGAGCAGAGCTGGCTGCTGTGCAGAGGAAGCCTGCAGTGTCCCATCAGCAGAGCTGGCGTGACGCGGACAAGCGCCAGGGGCTTGCCTGCCTGACCCGATGGCAGATGCTCGCTGCAGAGAGCATCTTCAAGGCAGCACCATATGCCAGAAAGGGAGAAAGACCAACTGCATGCTGTGGATGGCTGTTCCCGAGCCTGCTGCCATCCACCCAGGGAGGCGCTCAGAAAAGCCAGGCTTTAGGTATGCGTACACTGTAAACACGCTACACCTTCAAGTCTAATAAGATCAGAGAGTGTCAGTGAGAAACAAGCATCAGGAGCTCCACCTTATCCATACAGCACTGAATTCTGTGCTTGTGTCTCCCCGAAGATTAGTGTGAACTGCTGGTGACTGAGGAAGAATGTGAAAGCTCAGCATGACTTGAAAAAAAATATGCAGTTCACTGCCACTTTTCTGTATAGAAAGCTACTTCTAAATACGTGAACTAATATGATCGCTGGGGCAGGTAACTTATTTTGTCATGGATTCATACAATTCCCCAAAAAATAGGGATTGGTGTAAGACTGCAGCAGCATGGCACTGCCACAGCAACATGAGAACAGTGTAAATGTCAGTCACAGCACTGAGATCCTGCAGTATATCTGCCTGTGATTCAAACAGGAAATCAGCAGATTCTCAAACAAAGCCTGCCATGGGAAAGCAATTTAAACTCCAAATCTGCTGAAGTATAAAACTCTTTCTCTCAAAAATTTTAAGAAAACAAAGCTGTAAGGAAGTGTCAAAGTCATTATAAAAATATACAAAATGTTTCTCCATTTTTATTTATGTAAAGTTTTTCAAATGAAAGCAGCACTCTGCTTTGCTGTGTTCAGAGCTGCTTCCCTATCCCAAGTTAAGTGAATAATGCCTTTCAATAAAGCTATATAAAACAGTTCATGCAGATTTTCTTGGTACTTCACAGAATAAAGCATCCTAAGAACACAAACAATTAACAGCTGCTAATTCTTGCCATCTTTTTCTTTAAGAAATGGGATGCATAATAATTTGGCTAAATGGTTGAATACATCTCACATTACTTCCTCCCTGGATTTTTAAGAAGTAGATGAGTAAGCACAAGTATCACTGCCTCACTCAGGCTAGAAGTCGTGTTTTCTCATGTTCCTATCTTCCCCTTCCTTTACAGTATTTCCTGAAAAATATAGTCTTAGTCAAACAAATATATGTTTAATGAAAATCAAACCCTTAGTGGAGCAAGATGTAAAATATCATTGAAAACTGTGACAGCAACTGAAGACACTCCCAATTTCCAGTGTTCTGTCAGTATACACATTGAGCTTACTCACTTCCAAAGACTTGCATTATTAAAAAATGCCTACAAGCTACACGATGGAAAAAAAAATCCTAAATTATAGTTTAATTAACTACTAAGCCATATTCCTGAGGCCATCTGTCCTTCACTCAGAAGCCACCATTGGCACCCGCCCACATGACTAACAGCCGTTAAAAGTCCTTGCCTTCAGCGTCCCCTGGTAGAAAGCAAATACTTAATCTCATATAACAATACCATCTAGTGGTAAAACATATTCATTACACTGGGAATCTCGTATTTTCCTACAGCACCCCCAGATAGACACAAGAGCAGAAAACGTCTCTGTACACAAAAAACTCTGCCCAGCACCAAAACAAATTCATATCTATTAATTTCATCAAAACATATTCTTAGCTTTAAGCACATTGCTCTATGTAGAGCAGACGAGCTTGTACTCCTCCAAAGGATATTAATTTATCAATGCCATAAACCATCACCTAAGGAACAAAGACACCAAACTAGGCCAGGAGTCATTGCAAGGCACAGCACTACCTGTTACAGGTGTGCTGGCCACAAGTGTGGAACAACACATGTGTGTCCACAGCTCCTCTATGACATCTAACAGTAAAGAAATGGAAATCTCCCCTGTTCTGAGCAGAGTAAACAAAGAAAAGAAAGTGCTTGCTCTTTTCTACATAAAGACAGAAATTATATTCAACTGGCATCCTGAACCAGCTTCCCCTGTATAACTCCACTTATCAATGATAGCTAAAAAAGAGTGAAAACTGAACATAAAGGCAAATTGTTACATTTAGTTGCAAAATCTTTAGGAGAATGTGAATGGTTTGAGAAAGCACAAAAAAGCTGGAGTGAGGCAGCAAGGCAGAAAGATGACTAATGGGAAACAGCAACAATTTGTTTTACAAAACAATAAATACTAGTTCTCTTGATGCTGTAGAGCTAAAAATGTATTTGACATGAAATAAAATTATTCAAAGACAGAATCCTGTACTAATGCAATGTGACAATTTGCTCTACTTCAGTGGGCTTTGTGGAAATATTAGCACATTGTAAACAGCATACTAACAAAGACTGCATATTTGTGAAGGGCAAATTTAGTTAATATTCAACCTGTAGGAACAATTTAGCACATAAAGCAGTGTCATGCACAAGTCTGGCTTGTTAACAGCTTGACCTCTTGAATGTTTATCTCTCAAAAAAGAGCAAATGCCCAAAAGCTGAAGCATCTTCATACCCAGGAAGAAACAAAACATTAACTTGCACCCCAATAACTTACATAGAGATTCATTTGTGGCAAGCTACAAAATTCTGCTTATACTGAAACAGAAGATTCTACAAAACCCACTTTATTGTTTGAAATGTGTTCTTATAAAATCAAGTCAATTGCTTTCACAAAATGTGAAGGTCTAGAAATCTTCTACAGCCTTAACTGCAGCTGCTGTTTTCCTGCAATATACATACTCACCCAAGAATCTTGAAAACTATTTAAATGCTGTCCCCTTAATTATCCACAATAGCAAGACTAATAATGCAACTATCACCCCATGAAAAACTGATGCTCTTCAGAACCTCCTTTAAGCAGCCTTTTACTTAAAGAAAAGATCAGCAGAAAAAAACAGATTTCCAAGCATGAAACATTTATTAGCCAGCAATAACAACTTCCTATTAAAATTAGCAACATCAGTGAATCCAACAATCATTCAGAATGTTATTAAGCGTCAAGATGTTAACAAGGGAATATAGCAACAATCTCTTATAAATAACAAATGATGGCTAATACTATGTTTTGAGAGCTTCTGAACAGAAATGTCATTGGGATCATATCATTTCTCTCCAATGTATATTACTGTCACCCTCAAATATACAATTACATTATCACAAGCGTCAATTAATAATTTTAGATGTTAGTTATCAGCTCTAATACATTTTGGATTTTTAAATCCTTTCATAAAGCTGTTCTTATGGACAACTAAAATTAATTTGAAATTTATTCTTTATAGAATCAATATTTGGTTGGTATCTGTAATTTATCAAGACTGTTTACATGGGGTAAACATTAGTTTCACTGCTAAATTTGAGGCAGGAATTCATGTATTCTATTCCCCAAGGTTTCAAAACTGGAGAGAATTAGGATGTCAAGCTAGGATACAAGATTCCTGAAGCAGCATACCTGCTCTGCTCAGTCCACCTGCATTCTGCTTGTCATTCCAAAAATCCATACACAGGTCTCTAGAGAATTTCAACCTGTCAGTAATGACTATGGACTAACATAATTTCATTCAATGAAATAAAAAATCTAAAGGCAGTGCTTCAGAACTAAATTATACCACTGAATGAAATTCCTTTTCATTTTTCATTTTCATAGAAAAGTTATGTTTATAAATTATTTGCTATTCCTTGCAATTAAATTAATACCTTATGAAATAAATTTCTTTACACAGAACATCAGACTGTCATAATTGTTTTAATCATAAAATAAAAAACTTCTTGCCTATTGTAGAAGCACTAATAGTAGCATTCAGTTATGGAAAGTAGTTTTCCATCATTCCCAATTTCATGATTCTTAAGACAAAAATTTCAAGGGGTTGATCATCATACAGCATACAAAAGTAAATACTGAACAGGAAAATATTAATATCTGTGGAGATTTACTACATAATTATAACTAAAAATTCATTTAATTCATTAATATCTTCCTGTCTTAAAAACTGACAAATTAACTTCTTAAACTGTTCCAGTATTTCAAGAGAGATGATTGAAAATTTTCATTACACAATTTCCAAGATCCCCTGATGTCTGCTGAAAGGGCATTGTGGCTGGACACAAGCAGCCAAGATTACTGAAGGTGTCAGGGAGAGCTCTGTGCTAGAGGCACTGGGTGGGCCAGGCAGGGCGATGCTTGCCAGCATCTGCTGATCACTGACAGGGCAGAGCTACCTGGGATGGGATAGGTGGTGGCAGCCATGGTACTGACCGTGCAATAGTGAGTGTGGTGCAAGGTTCTGACAAGTAAGAAATAGAGTACTGCAGAGTTCTAGCCTGGGACCTGTCCTGCTTGTTTTTATCACTAGCTTGGAGGAGACAGTGGAGTGCACGCTCATCTAGTTTGCAGATTAACACCTAAAAGAGAGGGGTCAGTTGATACACTAGAAGGCAGAGCCGTCTTCCAGAGAGGTGAAGGCAGGCTAGAGAAATGTGCTGACAAGAACTGTGAGAAATTCAGCACAGAGAAAAGGCAAGTGCCCTTCCTTTTGCCCTACAAAAGGAAGCCCCCATGCTGCAGCCCAGGATGGAGAGTGATAGGCTGGGGAGAGATTTCGGCAGAAACTGCCCCGGTGGGCAGCTGAGCATGGGCCAGATCTGTGCCCTAGCCAGCAGCCTCTTGCGCTGTATTAGTAGGAGCACAGCCAGCAGATCAAGAGATGAATTCATCCTCCCTTAATTCCCCACGCAGCACTCACTAGACTTCATCTAACTGTGTGCAATACTAGAAAGATATGAACAAACTGAAGGGAGTTAAGTAGAGAGCCCCCACGATGCCGAAGCTAAAGCACTTGCCCTACAGTGAGAGACTGAGAGAACCAGGGCTTGCTTAACCTAAAAAAACCTTTGAGGGTATTTAATAGCAGACTGCCAGTGCCTACAGGGTGGTTAACAAGAAGATGGAGCCAAGATCTCCACGGGATGAGGGCAAGAGACAATGGATGTAACCTAAAACAAATGGTTCAGAATGGATTTAAGGATAAAAATTTCACCCTTAAGGGCAGTCACACAGGGGAGCAGGTTGCTCAGAGAGGCTGTGAAGCCCTTCCTCTTGGATGTTTTCAAAACAAGACTAGATAAAGCTCTGTACAGTTCAGTCTGACTTCAGACCTGACCATATTTTGAGTAAAGTGGACTTTGAGGTCCCTTCTCCTGAATTACCCTGTTATCTTATGGCCCTAAGACTAAGTGATAGCTTATCTCTTTCTTATCTTTCTATAGCATGCAGCATATATGCTGGCAAATTAACTAGAATCAAATAGCTTCCATTAGTTAGAAAGCAGAGTGATGTCTACCCATGTTAAAATTAGCATTGATAAATACAAATAACATTTTACTGTCAATGTTCAAATACTTCCATTTTGGAATTTTATGCATTGCCAAATATTCCTTATGATGTTTTGCTGCTGTTTTAAAAACAATCTTGCAGGTAATGGATTACTCTCTTTTCAGCCGCACAGTAATAATAACCCTCAAAACCACCTGGATATTTCAGAGTTTCATTGACCACGAAGAAACTGATGCCCTTTTCTGCTGACATTAGTTATTTTCTCAGCTAAGAGAAAATGAAGAATACACAGGCAGATTCGCACTACGAAGGTGCACATCTGTTCTGCTCCAAGATCAGACCAAAACTACTCTTTAATTATTTACATAAAGATTAGTCACCACAGATTTTGCTTCATTAATCATCTTGGGCCTTTCCTTATAATGACATTTATTAGCAACCAAAAGTTTCAAGAATTCTTGGAACACATGTTAGCATTATATGCCCCACTACACATCTTATATATGAGCAATTAAGAAACTACATAAACTGCAGTAAGCTTTATGGCAATCTTCACTAATTCCTGGAGAAGAAAAAAATTCACTCCTCCAGGAAACCTCAAATCTTATTCTCACTCTCTGGAGCATTCTGACTTTTTAACACAGGCCAAAGTCACCATCATAATCACAACCTAGAAATAAATTTAACCAAGTAAAAGTTAAAATGTTCAATTCAACATTATAGCACACTTGCTCTGTTAGCTTTGCAACTATGTGTCTAAGCCAATAGACTGAAGGTATTTTTCTCTGTGCAACATTTATCCCCGTGACAAATGCAAGGAATAAAATTAAGTTTGGACAAAAAATATATAAGTACAAACATAATCCAATTTGAAATACTTTTATGTGGATCATATGTAATCTGGGAACACAGTTCAAACCTCATCTTTTTCCATTTCTCTCATCACGGTACCCTGTTTAAATATGAGATCCTCTCACATTCCTGAACAGGTGATATGTACAAGTGAGCTGTCAATGCTTCGAATCAAGTATGCAGGACTGCACTGATGCTGCCATGAAGAAGTCCCAAATGAGAAAGAGATTATTTATAATATTTTTCTTAGTCCTTCTTAAGTTGCTAGCGAGGTCCATTAACCTATATCACAGGATCTGAGAAATCTTCTACTTCAATTCTCTTTTTGCTGAAACTCTCACCTAATCCTTGTCCTTAGTGAAAAAGTATCCAATCTCTCTCCCCTGTTCTAGCCTGTGCCCTTGAAAGCATCCCTGTAACAGTCATTTCAGCAGTTCAGAGCACAACAAAGACACTGCTGTGAAGATGAACAGGGAATGAGGTCAGCTTCTTTTTATGGGCTGTGGAAATCAAATGGAAATACCAGTGGCTCTGTTAAGGCCACTAAATATGAATTTCCAAGCCCCATCAGAAGAAGATGGCCTGCTGTATTCTGTCCTGCACAAAACATCCACAGAATACTTAAAACAAAGCTTACAAATTACTACAAATGACAAACCTTTGCTTTTTACAGAATTTAATAAAAATTTCCAAAATTTTTATCTTTGCCTTTTCTGATCTAGATAGCAAGTGAAAAAAATAGAAACAAAACCAAAGAGAAACAAAACAAACTAAAACAAAAACAAGCCCCAGAGGCCTGGTGTAATACCAAGTTCTAACAAGAAAGTTCTGAAATATTAAGCTGTCACCATAACCTCTATTTACTGCTTGCAACTTGGTACATCTTACAAGGATACAAAGGGAGATGTTTCAATTGCATGTCTTTTTAAAACCTTAACCACAACGCTCAAAAACCACAAAGTTTATTTTATTATTTATCACAAAGTTAGGTTGATTCTAAAATAGAATTACACAAAAACACTGAATCCGCAGTTATATTGTTTAGAGTTTTCTGCAGAAGTTGCACTATTTGGTTTGGGTTTCCTCCTACATGTGCAAAAGAAAGATGAAACACGGACCACACCCTTAGAGAGAGAGAAGTGATCTTTATGGTAGAATGGCAAAAAGCTGACACAAAAAATCCTCTTCAAAACTTAAAGACATTCTCAGCAGAACCCTTTAACGGAAGGATTTGTTTTTGAAAACTAACAAGGATAAGGTACAGATCATCTGCAGGATGTCTCAAAGCAGCACAGGTAGATGCTCTGAACTGCACATCCTCTGGATGTGTCTGATGATCCTTATTGACATAGGAAAAATCATGGGAGGGCTAGGACAGCTGTCCAGAGAAAAGGAAAAATAGTATTTTTTTTAAAGAAAATAATGAGTTATGGATTTCTGAAGTAGTCAGTAACAATTTGTCATCTGCTGCACTGACACATGCTCTCACTGTTGTTTTGAGTTACTTTGATACTCCACTGAATTTCTGTTCCTCTCAAGGAGCATTTTAGAAACACAACGTATATAGAGGTGTTTCGGTACACAGGAACTTAGATCTACCAAACCCTCCTCTGTGGAAAGCTCACTCAGACCTAGCTTTATCATTACACAGTGCCGAAGAAAAATGAGCAGCTTTTCTGGGAAACAGGCACGGAACCAAATCACAAAATCACTAAAGCAACTAAATGTTATTAAGAATATATTTCAGAATAAAGACTTGTTTTCCTCATCTTCTTAGCTACCCTCTATCTCTCCTTCTCCTAGTTTAGCTGAAATTAAAATGGGGTTTCTTTTCCAAGATGAGTGCTGCTCATGGAGGAGGAAAGGAACCAAGGAGGAGCCAAGACTCTCCTCTGCAGCCTTGCAGTCCTCAGCATTGACTCTTCTGCACTTGGATATGACACTATGTGTGAAGATTATTTAGTGAGAATTTACCATCAGGAGAAATAACTAAATGCACGAACTGCCTATTTCATTCATAGCTATTCTTTTGCTATGAATACTACACAAAGACTGATCACAGTATTATTAGAAGCCATAAAATTCGGAATGAGACAGTTCAACACAGCAGAGCATCTTTTCTTCTTGCTTTTGGTGGTTCAGGGTGCACTGAAGGACACTGTCACCCAGGCTCCTGTTCTTCTGAACCTACAATAAACAAACACTAGCAGAAGCTTGGGCTTCTTGAGTCTGCACACAAGCTGAAACCATGACTCACTAACAGGGACTATCTCACTGCTCCCTCTGAACTGTCACACAGGCACAGCCTGTAATACTTTCACAAGCTAATCCAGAAAAAGGGTGCAAAAACAACACAAAAGGTGTGTAAAATGGGAGTCTCAGCACAGAGGAAAGCAAGCAAAAGGCAGGAAGATGCGCAACGTGCAAAGAGTCCAAGTGACAATACATAAAAATAAATTTAGGGACAAATTCTTTATTCTCCCCATGACCTCCACATGAGTCCCCCTGACACTACAGAGAGCTGTGGATGTTGGCCTCAGCCTGTACTCCATCTGACAGATCATCAAATAAATGCAGAATCTCACCCTTTCCTCTTCATGAATTTGCCATGCCAGATCTAAGAAGTGGGAATTTGGGACCAGTGCAGTACTGATGCAGCTGGCAGAGTTGTTTATTTGAAAGGCTAAATTCAACCTTCGCTTGGTCGAATAGCTTAATTGTGCTTACTGGGAGTCTGCTTTTTAAAAGGTTCAATTCTTTCTGCTGCCAAGAATCAGTTTGCTTTCAGCATGAAATTATCTCAGGGGAAGGTTTTTCTGAGCCAAACCAGTCCAAAAGTATTCTTAATTGCTTTCCATGCTCTTGTGAAACATGAGATTATGCAGCAAATCCACACTCTAAACCAGAAAAATTAAGGAGAGAGAAAGGTGAAAAAACAACCTGACAGAGAAAAATAATAATCTTAACCACATAGTCTAAATAACAAAATGCCATTTCAGATGTTAAGAGGTTTTAATAGTCACTGTGCCCCCCATGAAAACTACAATCAGATTACATTAACAATGGAACACAGACTATGCAGACCTATTTCAAATAAGAACACTATTTGAAAACTCTTTGACTTGCCTATACAGATGTGTATTGTATTTTATTTGTAAATTGTCTCATAAATTTAACTGAACTTACAAGATAGAGAGAGCCTTTTAAAGGGTAAATAAATTTTCCTTTGTCTTGATTTGCTTTTATTAATATATGAGAAGTTTCAGGACAGATAGGATTATCTTTCATGCTAGAATAGCAGTGCTGACACAACAATATGATAACTATTATTGAAAAGCATTAGTCTACAGATAGTTTTCACATCTGTCGTACTGAACTACAAACATTTTCTTCAGGGTTTGGCAGCAATGCCTCAATATGAAGGGAGACAAAAGGAGCAGTGGAATACAGCTCCTGTAATCAACAGCTTTATATGCTTCAAAATGACTAGGATTACGTCAGGAAAATTCAGAGAATTTCTCAAGTTTAGATAACAAGGAACTAGAAAGCTTTGAAGAGAGATTAGTTAGAAGCAGAATGCCTATAAGTATTATGAATCATTTAATACAGATATGGGTGCAGATGGGTCAAACAGATATCAGTCTAAATCATACAGGATGTGACAAGTTTTGTCTCTTCAGTGATCCTTCTGTCAGCTTGAATAATTTGCAAAGGAATATATCTGGTTTCCCCTCTCATCTACAGAGGCATCTCATTCTGTCATTCAGTAAATATAAGTATCCAAGCGGAAGCCTTTTCTTAATCTATTCACAAATACACTTATGAGTATATCTGAAAATAACTGTACAGGAAGCTCTAAGCAGTGAGGTGATTTAAATACTTACTTTAAAAAAGGTACAATTTATAAGTGTTCCCTGATCATCTTCTCTGTAAACAGAACACAAGAGCAATCCATAATTAGTGGCAGCTCAGCTTAAAGCCAGGGGGTGTCAATATACTAAGAAAATTAGGAGTCTGACATAAAATTTTCCAGGCTCAAAGCAATCTTAGGTGAGACACTTGCTAAAGCAGGCAGATGACAGGAACATGCAACGCAGGCTGGCCAATGCACACCATATGAAATACTCCCTCCTACAGCCATGCTTAAAATTAGCATGCCACTCACCAAAAATAATAACAGCTTTTCAGTACATGATGCCATTTCATATTAAGTTGGAATGAGTTGGGCTGAAGCAATGCCCATAGAAAAGTAAAAGATCTGTAGTCTCTCCACTGTTCTGCATAAAATACACAATATCTACAGGGCTCATAAGCTTCCATGTGTGTCTGCTTGGAAGCAATTTAGAGATATTTGACCAAATCTTCAGTTGGTAAGTAGATTTTATTAGCTTCAATCTCATTAAATAACTTATTATTAAATTTCTTCTAGATTAGACTTATATTCTCAGAAGCTGGACATTTTCAAATTCAGATGATGTAGCACCCTGTAAGTTACACATCCAACATCTATCAGCACTGAGCCTGTCTGAGTTCAATAAGTGTTTCCACAATGCTCTCAGGCACATGGTGTGATTCTTGAGGCGTCCTTCACAGCGCCACAAGTTGGACTTGATGATCCTGATGGGTCCCTTCCAACTCAACATGATCTGTGAGGCCTTAGATGCAGCACTGTCTGAAATACTAATGAGAATACATTACACAAAATCAGTTTAGCACCTCTTAAATTACTTTAAAACTAATTCTTCTCCAATGGTACTGTTTCTAATGGAATCACAGATAATGCTGATCACAGATAAAAATATTACTATATAAAATTATTTTTCATAAGGTTTTCAGAACATGCCTTAATCCAAAAGAATGTTAAGAAAAATCTAGATTATACAAAGTGACTTGATTTGGTAAATCTGGCTTATTTGAATTAGGGATACTTTTAGTAGAACTCTGTGTATCAGGGTTGAACTATTCACATTACTCTTACTCTATGAGAAACTCCAAAAAATTTAGAGGGTAAGATGATTGATTGATTGATTGACTGATTGATCGATAATAGGTGTGCAACATGGTGCAGTTTCATTACATATATTTGCTTTTAATAACTGTTGCATGGGACATTGATGGAAATGCTATACTGTACACTGTAAGGTACTACATATTACAAACCCATTTGCAGAGTGAATGAAAAAGAACAAGGAGAGAAGATTCCCCAAACCTCTTTTTTCACCCCTCAGTTCTTTAGGAAGAGAACTCATACAGAAAGCAACACCAGCATATGTAAGCTAGATCTCAAGCAACTGCATCACTACCAACAAGTACAAAAAAACTTTTTCTCATGATTTTCACATATGTGGAAAAAGAATCTCATAGAATTCACTTAAATTAATATAAAAATTCCAGGCCCCACATAATTTACCTTCAGCGGATCTGTACAAGCATTGGAGTTTGTAGCTGAGGCAATAAAGAGGGGAAAAAATTTACTATAACAAAAAAAAAGAGTTTCTCTTCAGCAAACAAGAATTACAAAAATGCTATTTAAACTTTAAAGTTTTGTCTGACTCAGAAGGGTATTTTTTATGCTTTTAGAGTCACACTTCTCGATCATTTTAGAATTCAGGTCACTTCAAAAGAAAAATTGTCATTTCAGTGTGAAATTCAACTAATTTCATTTCTATAACATTAGAACTTTGTGTAGGCTTGAATACATGGATGTTTCCCTTAAAACCTGAGAATATTTTTTATGTTTTCAAAAATCCTTTTATCCCCAACCAAATCTGTTTCCCAGACTGCAATCCATTTCAGCCTCTCCATACCACATCACAGAACATTTGAAGTAAAAATGTGAAGTAAAAATGTATTTTTAGAATATGTAAATAAAAAGGTTACCCTGTGTAAATTACAATCTCCAAATGTTGATGCTACATTATTTCATACTGTTGTTCAGTGATATTTTCTATCATTCCCCTTCCAAAGGGCTGCGTGTAAAGGCTATGGAAGAAGTGATGTAAACATTACAATCAACAGTATTTTTCTCTTTGGGAATAATTATACAGAGAGAAAGTCAAAACCAGTATAATGATTAAGAGAAGATTAGCAAAACTCTCACATGTAAGTAGAACTCTTGTGATGACATCTATAAAGGAACCTCACTGGTAATCCTATGTTTGACAAAACAAAACCATGAGAGAAGACATTAGAAGACTGGACAAAACTCTCAGCCTAATGCAGCTCTGAAGGGAACTCACAGTTGGCAGACTGAGATGGGAAGATGTTGTTCCACCCCAGTAAGACTGTCATAGTATGCATAAATAAAAAATGCATAGGTACATCTATGTACACCTTCATGCTCTGGTCACTCTTAAGGTATTGATTTCCAAAGTCCCTTGGCAGATTTCCATAAGAGCTGGATGGCTAAATCCCAGAGACAGCAATGAATATCTCGCACGTCCATTCAAGTATTTGAAGATGGCTCACTTTTGAGTCTCATTAGGAATAATGACATCTCAGATCTGTACTTACTCAAACTATATGCAATGCAAAAGTAAGAGCTTTTCACACAATGAAAAAAAAAACAAACCAAAACTTAATCCAAAGTTTAAAACCCTATTCACTAAGAGTAAGCATTTTGAAAAGTTTGTGCCATGCATGTTTGACTGAGCAGAACAGAAGCATAAGTGTAAACTTGTGAGGCCTTTTTTGAGACTGATAACCCTTTATTGTCTAAACTCTCTGTTAAAAATTGGTTTCTTATTTGTATTTTCAAGTGGGACTGCTGTCTAGAGTGTGAGATTTTCCCACCATTGTCACTGATACTTTCTAATTTCAGTTGGTTTTAATCTCAGTTACAGAATCATGAAAAATAGATCAATGCCAAGTCCTGAAAAATTGTAAATAATTTTAATCACATTTACAGTTAAGAAACAGCAAGGTTTTTCCAGTCCAAAAGAGCCTCTTAAATTGTGCAAAATTCAGCATTTTATAGAAACATTTGTTATGGTTCTTTTAAAATAATTCAAAATTAATTTCTAGTAGAAGAGAAAATCATCAACTGAAAAACCGGTACAGTGGTATAATGCTTTTTATCCTAGTATTTTCCCAAATAGCAAGCTTACAACTACTTTAATAAGAGTTCCTATAGAATTCAAATCTTTTCTGAGGACTTTTACTTTACTTCATGATCCACAGAAAGCAGATACAAGAGAGTCCTTCCTCATACCAGAGGGCAGTCTACTCTTCACAGGTGTCTCACTCTCAAAATCCAGTCTGCCTGCTCATGAGAACAGTTGTTCAGGATGAGACTGAAAGTACATCTCCTCCCATAAATAGTTTCTAACAGTCATCAAAAGCAGGAGCCCTGTAAAATGTTTATACAGAACTTATAAGAGGGTAAATATGCAGTGATCATTTCCCCATGCTCACAAATTCTAGCAATTTGCATCTCAGTTAATTCTTGAGGCAGAGGTGGATTTTTTTTTTTTTTGTAANTGGAGGTGACCATTCCTGGAGTCAAGTACGCTTTCAGAGCCCACAACAATCTGCAGCAAACAGTTCTGTGCCTCCACCACAAACAATGCTAAGAACACCCTCTGCCTCTCTACAAGACCCATTGTTCTCCTCTTTCTCCTCCATCCATATATACTTTGGGATTTCTTTCATACCCTTCCATCACTCTGTCCAACCTAGGGCACTTCAAAATTTCCTGATCCCTAACTGATCACTCCTGCATGCAAGACAAGTGATCTACTACAAAGCTTGAACCCTCAAAACTTTATGTATTACATATGCCACTTGCCTGTCATACTCATCTTGAGATCAAGAAAATTTCAGGGCTCTTCCCAAGAGAGACCTCTGTCTTTGTAATTAATACTCTTGTTCTCTAGTTATGTGAGGAAACAGTAGATCACAGTATGACGTTATTTGGGTTGAATATTTACAGTCTGGTGCACCTGTCATCTTACTGGTTTCCTGGAAAGTTAAGATGCAAGCTCAGATAAACAAAGATCAATAGCACCACCTTGAATAAAAATCTATTATCAATTACACTCAAAAAAAATTAAAGCATCCTGGAAGCATCCTGCAACATATTCCCTTCAACCCACATTACTAGGCATATGAGACAAACACCTAGGAGTCATGACATTATTTTCAATTATCAGAGTTTGAGTGAGATCCCCAGCTAAGAGAACATGCTCTGCCAAGTGCCTGAAAAAGCCATAACCACCACAGGGCATCACCTTGGAAGGTACAGGATCTGTTGAGAGCCTGAAGGAACAATTAACTAGAGATGGTCACAACACTGCAGACAGATGGCAAGGAACTAGCCAGGGAATGTAGAAGTTCTTCTACAATGCCTTTTTGACAATATTATGCAGCCTCCCATTCCGGAGTAACTGCATACATTGAACCCAAAACTAAATACTTTCCACAACCAAAAGGCCACCTTACTCACCATATCTGCTCTCTCAAAAACCTCAGGTTGAATTCCAAAACAGATTTCTGATTTTGGATGAAAATTTAAAGGAAAAGTATTCTATTCAGTTCCCTATCAGAATAATGACATTTTCCAAATGAATGAAAATGAGATAGAGTTGATACTCTCTGGTAGCAGCTAATTACTTATTTCCACTTTCAACTTTCATTGGGAATTTCAGTCAGTTTATGTCACAGAGGAATCTGTCTCTTACCTACAATGGACAATTTGTCTTTTTCTGTTTGAAAAATACTCTCAAGAATGCGTCCACACACAGGGGAAACTAGACTGTATTAGAAATCCTGAGTACAGGTAATTCCTTCACCCAGATATCTTCTGGTATACATTGAATGAGATACTCAAAATGCACATCAAAATCATATTCTCAAAAAAAAAAAAAAAAAAAAACACAGTTAGGAAGTTAGGTTTAGTGTCCATTTATAAAGATTTTTTTTTTCTCAGAATAAGGCAAGTACTCAGAGAAAGACGTCCACACACGGTTTTGTCAAGATCCTTGCTAATTTTAAAAATATTAAGCAAAATTTTTGTTTGAAAATAAAACCAGGTATAAACGACATTGGCCCAGCTTTGTGTTTGTAAAAGGATCTCAAAGTTTCTTCATTTCTGCAAGCAGCACATTTAGAAAGACTTTTATGGAGGCTTTGAACCCTGAGTATTCAAATATAAGTCTGAGGTCTTTTAGAATGGCTCTAATTTCCAGAAAGCAGTTTTAAAATCTGAGTTGTAAAAAGTATAAATCTCTGCAGAGATGATTGTTTTCCCTGAGACATTACAGGGTGTTTCCCAGCCTTTTTCAGCAGCTAAACAGCCATATGTATTTCTGTTCAGTTACTGATACAAGCCATTGTCCTAAAAGAGGTCTCAGCACTTGGTTTGGTCCAAATTGAGCCCACCTTCTGTAAAGCAGAAAGAATTCTCAATAGCAAGTGTACCAAGTACATAGTTCCAAACATTTTTTACCAAAGCTGGTAGAGATAGAGACATTGTTTGCTGCACCCCTTTGACAATGATATTATTTGACGTCTCAGCATATGTTGTGGGTGATACCACCTCCCAAACCTGACTCCAGTCTCCCTTACACATTAAACAAACATTATCCTTCTCACAGTTATAATCTTGTTATAAACTGTGTGAAAACTTCTATACAGTTATGCTGCTGGAAAGCAGCCTAACTTATCTGCAGTTTCCAGGAGAAAACCTTCTTGTATAATGCACCAGGACAGATCCTGGTTCAAAAATAAAAGGCTACAATGTCTTACGTAAATCTGGGGGTTGAGTGAAGAAAGGGCAGAGATCTGGAGGTCATAAATACTCTGGCTATGCTCACTCCATATGCTCTGAAGTTCAACTATAAATAGCCTTCAAATTGCTACACATTTCAAGAAAGTTGAGTAACCCAGCTTTCACTTTGTAATATGAGGGTAAAAGTCTAATAAAGCCACAGAAGGGCAGAGAAGAGCTGCAGAAGCCATGGAGACATCTGCTGAAAGGGTCCTAGCTGTGAATTTCCATAGAGAGAACCAGCTGGCTTTAACACAGACAAAGAAATGAGAAAGTACAAGGCCAGCCAGAACAAGGTCAGCCCTGTGTGGGGAGCAAGCAAAGCAGGTAACACTGACGTGAGCGGTCTGTGGGAGGGAGAAAGGAACAGCCACACAAACCTCTGCCTCCACACATCTAATTCCCACCAAATTCTACAGCCAGTTACGACTTTAGACTATTTTCTTTTTACATATCATTAAAAGTTTTGCATACTTATATGTTTGGGATCAAAAGTACTGAAACAGAAGCTGGGTCATCTGCCACCCCATTACGGCCAATTTATTAGTAAATTTTATTGTCTATGAAACACATTTCCAAGCAAAAACTACTGATGTGCTGGACCTTACCTGTAGCCTTCTGGTTCCCTCTTTTGAAAATTTTTGTGCTCCTTCCAGCTGCTGGCACTGCCTACACAAACCATTAGTCCTGGGCGTCCCAGGTAGCAGCAGCTGAATTTGGACACAACCAGCAACCCTTACTGTGCCAGAGCTGCTTCTGTCATACTGCCCTTGCAATAGTTCTCACTGAGTTCTCATCATGGCAATGAAAAGGACTTTTTCATGTTTTTGGCTTCATGCACAAATGCCATTCATCACTTCAGAAATCACTTTTCCCAGACGCTAAAATTACAATTTTGGATAGAGACTAAATTGCAAATAAATATCCCAAGAACACTCAAAAGAAAAGATGACTTTTTCCCCTTCCATAACATCAAAGCAGATGAGCCATAGTCATAAGCAAGAAAAAAAAATCTAATCAACATTAGATTCTTAATTCTTAATGATTGATTCTTAATGAACATTTATACTAGCATACCACTTTTCTTTTGACAGTTATATCTAAAAGTCCTCAAAATACACAAACCAAAAAAAAAAAAAAAAAAAACCACTATCTTACTTCTTAAAAACATTACCAAAAAATCTCAATTTCAATAATCTCCCTAGTAATCACAGCCCATTTATTTTGAAAATAATTATTTTTGATTAATAGTCTTCTATTCCAGACAAGCAAAGAAAAGCAAAGTATGAAATTTAGTATTTGATCCACTTTGCATAGGCATGGTTCAGAAAACATCTATGCTTAGGCCACAGATCCATATATACACCACTCCCTCTCAAAAGCCTAGATGAGGTAAGCTCATTGATCTAAGATTTTGTGGATTTAAAGTTCTTGAAGGGCAGCCAAAACTTTCACATCTTTTTTCTGCTCTTTCCAGAACTTGAGGTCTTGCTTCTTTTTCCTAAAACACTTAAACATATTTACATTGTAAACAACATTATGCTGAGAAATGGGAAAGGTCAAAAAAAAGAAAGGCATCCTTAACATTTTCACAGAATCACAGAATCACTAGGCTGGAAGAGACCTTCAAGATCATAGAGTCCAACCCATGACCTAACACCTCAAATAAACTATGGCACCAAATGCCACATCCAAGCTTTTATTAAACGTACCCAGGGATGGCGACTCCACCACCTCCGGCAGACCATTCCAGTACTTTATCACTCTTTCTGTAAAAAAATTTTTTCCTAATATCCAACCTGTATTTCCCTTGGTGCAGCTTAAGACTGTGTCCTGTTGTTCTGTCAGCTGCTGCCTGGAGAAAGAGACCAACCCCATCTGACTACAACGACCCTTCAGTTGTAGAAAGTGATAAGATCACCCCTGAGTCTCCTTTTCTCCAGGCTAAACAACCCCAGTACCCTCAGTGGTTCCTCACAGGGTTTGTGTTCCAAGCCCCTCACCAGCCTCGTTGCCTCCTCTGGATGAGCTCAAGGGTCTCAATGTCCTTCCCAAACTGAGGGCCCCAGAACTGGACACAGCACTTGAGGTGCAACCTCACCAGTGCCAGTACAGGGGCAGAATGACCTCCCTGCTCCTGCTGGCCACACTGTTCCTGATACAGGCCAGGAAGCCCTTGGCGTTCTTGGCCACCAGGGCACACTGCTGGCTCGTGTTCAGCCGGCTGTCCATCAGTACCCCCAGGTCCTTTTCTGCCGGGGCACTGTCCAGCCGCACCGTCCCCAGCCTATAACGCTGCAGGGGGTTATTGTGGCCAAAATGCAGGACTTAGCACTTGGACTCATTAAACTTCATCCTATTGGACTTTGCCCATCCATCCAATCACTCCAAGTCTCTCTGCAGAGCCCTTCTCCCTTCCAACAGATTGACACACACTCCCAGTTTATACCCTCATCCATGTCATCAAAAAGATGCTGAACAGAACAGGCCCCAGCAAAGGCCCCTGAGGGACACCACTGGTGATTGGCCCCAGCTGGATGCAGCACTGTTCACCATCACTCTCTGGGCCTGGCCATCCAGCCAGTTCTTAACCCAGCAAAGAGTGCTCCTGTCCAAGCCACAGGCTGCCAGCTTTTCCAGGAGTATGCTATGGGAGACGGTGTCAAAGGCCTTGCTGAGATCAAGGTACACAACACCCACAGATTTCCTGAATCCACCAGGCTTGTCATCTGGTCATAAAACGAGACCAGATTGGTCAAACATGACCTACCCCTCCTAAACCCATGCTGGCTGAGTGTGATACCCTGGCTATGCTGTAAGTGCTCTGTGATGATGCTCAACATAAATTGTTCAATTACCTTACCAGGTATTTAGGTCAGGCTAACTAGCCGATAATTACCAGGATTTTGCTTTATATTTCAAGTTAACCATTGAGGGCAGATTTATTTCTCTAAAAATAAATATTGAGCTCTGTACTGAAAAGCAGTGTGGGTTCATTATGTTTGTTTGTATGCTTTTTAAAATGTTGCCAAATTCCTCTATCTGGCACTTTTTGAAGACACCTAAGTTCAATTGCTTGGCCCCTATGCTTACTATAAAACACTTTCGGATGATATGAGGATGACCTTTCTCCACAGAAATGCCATCTCATGAACACCGTCCCTCCCTAAGCCCTTTGAAGGACACATCATAAGTGAAGTAATCTAATTGACTGCATAAAGATTCTGGAAGCACTTATTTGGCTTCAGGCAGAGCACAAGAGTTGCACACTGTGCTGGACTACTCATCAGTGTTAGGTGTTTACTAAGACTTTAAAGCATTTTTCCAAGAGCTGGCTACCCCCAAGCAGATTCCAAATGGGAGATGTTGTCTCCATGGAGTATGTTTTTCTTCAACTTTAATTAGTACCACATTAAAGAATACATTTCACACCCAACTTCTCTGTTTCTGGAGAAATTTCAGTCCTCTAAACTATAAGGTTGAAAATCAGAACCTTCAGCCCAGACCTAAAAAAAATACAAAGCCTGATTTGTAAATTATCTGCCTACAAGATGAGGGGTTCCAATTTGCATAAGTCATCACTGGCACTCAATAATGCTCTAGTGCACCTGCTTTGAGAAACACAGTATATATCCCCAAAGAGGACAGTAAATTTCCAACATACAGAGGAATCAACAACACAGCAATGTCATGAGATCAAACAGAATGTGTAAAAGGCACAGACTCAGGTACAGAAAGTAAATGCTCTTATAGATACCTTTTCCTTTAAAATTAAAACAGGTCTATACAAATTGTTCAGGTCACCACAGAAAACTGCGTGGCTATGCAAGCTCTCATTTTCCGTAACTTTGAAAATTGCTCTCCAAACTATGATGTCAAAATACAGCATTTTCAATAATCACAACCAAGGTCACAATAGCATTCCTCCACAGAACTTTAAAAAATTCAACACATATGAAGGATCAAAATCTGTCAGTCCTGAACCACAGAAAAATCCCAAAGTTTGATGACCTGGTTCCAGGACTGGGTAGATTTTTGCTATAACCATGAATGAGCATGGCTAGGACCCAGAGATTATTCACACCACCTCATCTTATTTTTGGGAGGGAGTGGGGGAAACGGGCAGGGAAGTGCTACCTTCAGGGTTGGCACAGCTTGGTGAAGGGAGTGACCCTTGCTTATTGACAGGGGGCTTATGTGTGAATCGCTCATTTCCTGTACCACCCCACCCACCCCTTCCACTAGCATTGCTGCTGTTGCTGCTTGCTTTCTTATCTCACTGCTGTTTCCAGTAAATGCTCTTATCTCAATCCATAACCTTCACCTTTTGTGCCTCCAATTCTCCTCTACATCCCACCACTGGAGCAGGAGAGAGAAGCAAATGAGCAGCGTATGTATGGAGTCCCTGTGGGAGCAGTAAACTAGGGAATACCATTCCTAAACTAAGACATTTGATCAGCTGATTTATTTTTTTTCTGTTTGCAGCCCAAGTTCAGATACTTTTATGGACCAATAAAAAACAGAAAACTCAGGTTTGGTCCTCAGGGTAACATGCAACTATCCTGATACCCTTGCCTCCTATGATGTGGAAAAGTGATTCAGACTTTGTTTGGATTAGGAAAGATGAATAGTGCTTCAAGGTTGTTTCACTACAGACTGAAACAGTGAATGTCACAACTCAAAATGCATTGAATTTCAGTCCTTGCACTTAAGAGCCACGTTTTTATATCAAGGTTGTAACAGCTCTCTCAAGCATCAGAAGTCCACAGTGATTCTAACCTTGTGGCTGACACAACAGCATCCCCTAGCTAATTAAGCTTTCTAACTATGCACAAAGGCAAAGGATCTTCTTGTCGCCTGTACTGCATAACAGCTACAGTCACTGAACTAAATAAGCTGAACTAGAAATGCCGATCCATCCTCTCTGCAATGAGGATGCAGTTCTTACAACAATTTGTTTAGTGGTCAAGACCTAAAAATGTTTTAAATCGCATTTGGCCTGAAGCCAAAAATTTCAATTGAATGAAATGGGAAAAAACAAATTCTAAACACTACTTGCAATCAGCAAATTTCTCTCTCGGGAATGTTTTGCACAAGTCTTTGGAAAAAAAAACCCACTGCAGGTATCATTGTAGTAAAGGCATGCAAAAATTTCATTTAGGCAAAGATTGTCTGAAGATGGCCATTAGCTTCTCTGGGTAGACTACCTGATACAAACCTTACTAATGTTCATCTACTTTTTCCAAGGTTTCATGACAGCCCTTTAAGCGAGCTGTATGTCTAGAAAATTTTCAAAACTTTGACCTGCTTAGCATAGAGAAGAATTTCATCCAGATCTGAGGCAGGACTCTTCTGGGCAGATAGATTAGCAAGTACTTTAAATTTGATTTAACTAAGGAACGTGATTAAAACACAGTGGGTTTTTTTCACCATATGGGCTGAATTGTATGCACATAATCTTTTTACATGTGCAAATGACAATAAGTTATGAAGACTGGCTCACAATTTGCACATGTGATCTTAATTTGTGCTCACAGAAAGTTCCCACATGGAGTTGCAGAACTGCAAATTATAACTGAGGTCAATGGAAGCTCTAAGAACTTCATATTCCTAACATAAAGTATGATGGACAGGCATCAGCTGAAAATGCTGGACCTGATGTCCAAAATGTGCTTTCACTGGGGATTATTTGGTTTATTGGCTCTGAGAAAGACATCTGCATCACCCAAGGTAAAATCTGCTGTCTCCTCACGTTGAAGTTTTATTCCCATGAACTATGAGCAGTGCTGCTGAGGTAGCCCAGCAGATCAGATGGACACTGCAAAAAAAAAAAAAAAAAAAAGAAAGTGGGCTCCCCAGAAAGCAGACTTCCTGTTCTACATTTACAGTAAAAGTAGGATGAAAGGCAAGATTTTAGTGAGTTTTTCCGATGCTCTCTTCTATGCTGCTGTGAAAAGGAAATAAAATTGTATGTAGAATTAAGTAACAATAGCAAAATTTCTTCAAGGAAATGATGCTGATGTACTCATTTGGGGAGACCTGTGAGGAAATGAAAGGTGAAAGTATTCAGAAGAACTTGCAAAGTTCTGTTATCTCCCTTCTGTTTTATTACAGGAATGGAGACTGATTATAAATACATCAATATAGCTATCAAAATAAAACCTGCCCAAAGCTAACAGCGGTAAAGATTATAATTTAATGTAAATAGTGATTCCAACTTAATAATGCAATCTGCTTATTATGGAGAAAGAACTTAGTGACTCTTTACAGATATTCATTACAAACACAATGTATATGTATCCTGATTAATATAGGTCCTACAAAAGCCACCATGCAAATAGCCTTAAAACAGGCTAACCATCAGATATCTTCTTTTTAAGCTGTTCTCACACAGCTCATGGGAATTCTAGCCGTATGCAGGCTCATGGCTCAGTCAAAATCTGGTCCAATATGTAATGGTGCTTTGAACCAGGGCTGAACAAAGTTCATCCTTTGTTCATTTTTACCTAAATAGTATTCACCATCAATTCAGCTGCACAAAATGCTGATGCTAATTCTTCCTATTATAGACAGGCTCTAGGGTTTTAAACTGCATCTATCAATTTATGGACATCTATCCACTCTAACATTTTAAAACAGATTAGGTCATTGGTTTTGAACCTTGCAATTACAGTTGTCATACGATACCACAAATAATGTACCATGGTTTTTTTAGCTTGTATAAGCATTCTAAAGGAAAATTTTAAAAAACTTTTTTCTTTTTTTTGAAGGGGACATTTATAAAGGAGGGCATCTGAGTACATAAGAAAGATAATGTTTGTTCACTGAGAGAATTCTAATCCTCAAATTCCTGCAGGAGCTTACAATTTTACCTAACATAAAATATTTTATGTCTGCATTACAAGTAGCATGAGAAACCTTTTTTTTTTTTTTCAAATGTTATATATTTGTTTATTTGCATCATTTCTTGCAATTAAATAGTAAAAAGTGGTAAAATGGTATTTAGGATCATTCCAAGTAATTAGCAGTTTCTTCTCTTTTGCAATTAGTTAGAAAGTTAGAAAACTGCATTAGTAAATAGTACTTGGACATTTCATCTCTAATTAGTCAGATATCGATGTTCTGCTAACAGAAGTGTCCTGCAAAAAAAATACTTCACTAATACAGCTATTGGAGAACTCAAGGCAGGTTCTTCATAAGAGCCTTGAAGACCCTCAGCAAAAAAAAATGCAGTCAAAAATTACTCTGCATTTACTGAGAAAAGAGTCATTCTGGGGAAGACAAAAAAAGGGCAATATGGGCAGAGAGGGTACATTGCCTAATCATGTCAGAATTGAGGTCCAAGCATTTTACTTACTAAGTGAATTCAGCTGTTGCTGTCTACACTACAAATCACTTCACCACACAAATGATAAGCAAAAGTACTTCTTCTGTATAAAATTCTCTGTAATTCTGTAGCAAAGAGTTTAAGAATCTAAGAAATAGCAAAACAGGTGTGTTTCTTATATTACTTTCATTGGACAAAAGAAGGAGAATTGCTTTGTTTTATGTTGGTCATTTTTTCCAGTTCCATAGATTGATGCCACCCAGTGCCAATGAGTGCAGTGGGACTTTGGGGACTGATTCCAGTAGGCCTATATTCTACAAAAAGCCAAAACTAGAGGAGCTTAATGAATCACAGTCAAGTTGCACATTAGAAAATCAAAACCAGAAGAAATCTCTGTAACATTCACAGTATTTTGATAAAACACTAGTAGCTGTCAGAAATTATATACTTCCCATTCCTCATAGGCCAAGACACATGGACAACTGCCACAGCTATGACAACGTTATGACACTTAATGACAGGCACATGCAGTGAGGACCAAGGACTGAAAGATTCTCTTGCAGGCATCAGTCTTGCAAGTGAACCAAAGTAAAGGACAGAAAAATGTTTTGTTTTATCATTGTTCAGCACCTCAGTTCTGAAAGGTCATGCTAAGTGTCACTGTCACAAAAACACTTAATACAGAATATGCCTCTTTCAGGACTTTGCAATTGGTTTATTGCCCTGAAACTGTAAGTAGATTTCTACACACACTCAATATATGGTTATTCATTCTTGTGGAAACTTCTCTCATTTCCCTGTTATATCACAGTCCAATAAATGCTTGTTCTGAAATTAACTATCCTTCTGGATGACCGTCTCAGCAACAAAACCTTATCTGAGAAATAAAATTTTAGTTAATGTCATGCTCCTTATAAACTAGAAGAAAAGCTGCAATCACCCTTTCCAGACCTACTTTTAAAAGCTGATTACTCTTTTCTTATTAATCCATATGTTATATGTATAATATGTGTAACATATTATACATTATTATTTTTTATTTTAAAAATTTGATTATTTATTTCTCTTAGAATCATCGGAAACATTAAATCTAGCTTAAAGAGTTTGATCAACAAGCTCATAACTTGTGAGATATTTTAGACCTCAGTTTAATATACAGACTTTCAAGGCGCAGCAGAGGGTTTTTTCACACATCAGGATTCTGAATTAAACTACATCATTATCCAACAGACAAAAAGAAATGAAAATAAAAGTTTGAGCAGAAATTGCCTCTAATGTAAATTAGTTTCATTATTGCTGTATATGATGCTACTATTCTTTCTGTTATCTATCAGTAACATAGGTACCAATATGTTCGGGGTAATGGCACATTTAGGCATTGAAATGCAAGTACTCAGTTGAGTTAAATAAATCATAGGTTTGAAAAGACCTCCAAGATCAAATCCAACCTTTGCCCAATCACCACCTTGTCCACTAAACCACAGCACTGTCACGTCCAGCCATTTCTTAAACACCTCCAGAGATGGTGCTTCCAACACCTTACTGAGAAGCCTGTTCAAATGGTTAAGCACCCTTTCCATGAACAAATTTTTCCTGATGCCCAACCTGAACCTCCCCTGGCACAGCCTGAGGCTCTGTCTTCTCATCCTGTCACAAGTTGCCTGTGAGAAGAAGCTGACCCCCACCAAGGTACAGGCTCGTGTCAGGCAGCTGTAGAGAGGGATAAGGTCTCCCCTGAACCTCCTCATCTCCAGGTTAAACACCTCCGGCTTCCTCAGCTACTCCTCCTTGTGCTCCAGACTTTCACCAGGTTTACTGCCCATCACACCAATATACTTCTTGTTGTGAGGGGCCCAGAACTGAACACAGTCCCCAAGGTGCAGCTTCAGCAGTGATGAGTACAGAGGGCAAAATTATGTTTGACATGTTATTGATCTGGTACATTGCTATAAAGTCCATCCAAATATCTTAAATATTTTGCCACATTTAAAATGTTCACTACAAGTAGTTAAAATACTACAAGTTATTCAACTTGACCAACTTGCTGTGACTTGAAGTACAATTTAGTTGATCCAAAGTAGATAGGCATTTTAAAGCAAGAGCCAATTTCTAGGTCTATTGATAAGTAACAGGATTCCAGAGCCATCTGAAATGCCCAAGAGAAGGGATCAGCAGATGTGATGCAAAGCCATTTTGCATCTGATTCAGATAGGGTTCTGCCATCATCTGAAGTAGCACTTGGAGGCCAGACAAGTTGCTTCAAAGAGTTTTCAACTATGTTATACACCTGAATCCCACCCTGGACCTCACTTGACTATGAAGCTAAAGCACCTACCTCCAATTGCCTATTTGAGGTGTCCATCTCAAGCTGAATCCTGCCTTTAATGCCCTTTTTGGTAGGTTATGACCAAATGTCCAACACCTAAAGCCAAGCAGCACCAGACTTTATTCTTTAAACTTCACAAAGCAGCAACAAGGTGACATACAAAGTGTTTTACTTTTTGCAGAACACTGAAGTCTCCAAAGAAGGAGTTTATTTTACCATTAAAATAAGATACTCTCATTTCAAATTTAGCTTTGCAAAGGCTCATTTTTTGACAAAAAAATAAATCACAATTAAAGGCCTATTTACTTTTAATCTTGTGTAGCTTATGGTTCTTGGGGGTCTTTGAAAAAGAGAGGGTGATGTTTAAAAAGGTGTTCTTTTCAGACCCTGTACGCTGACTCAGGAATTTTATTTGATGATGCACCATTATTACTCTTCTCCAAATACCAGGAGGTTTAATACATTTTTGAGCAGAGGCCTCAAGATTAAAAAGAATAACTTCAGAAAATAAAATTACTACCATATATGTTTGAACAGGCAAGGAAACATAATACTATGATAATATGTGAGACTGCTATGTCTAGCTGTATCATTCCAAGTCACAAAATTTAATTGCTGGAAAAAGATATTCAGGCCAATCAAGTAACACAAGGGGGTGGTAAAACACAATTGCAGCTGTTATCCAGCTTCTGGATATGATAATATCAGTGAAAAGGTAAATTCCAACCACAAGTTTTATTAGTGCTGAAAATGCTGAGAGGTGGCTCCACCTTCACCTTTTCAGTCAAAATCAGCCACCCAAAGAGCTTTCATTATATGAGATTCTCAGAGTGAATTTCAGAGTATCTGCAATGGTTATGTGAAGGGCTTGACTCTCTTTTCTCTGACAGATCTAGGCCATCTGAGCAGGTTTTAAACTTCCTTTGTCACCTCTGAGACTGAAATTAAAAAGGAGGTATGCAGTACTCAGTCTGAAAGCTTTATAGTATTGTAGACTAGCAGAGAAACTGAGCACATGATGCTAACCATGAAGGGATATGACGCTATTTTAAAAACCAGTTTTAATGATTGTAGTGTCTGTTGCTCAAGTCCTTTAACTTTTTCTAAAAAAGCTACTGTGTTAACACAGATCTTTGAGCAACTGCAGAAGTCAAACCAATTCAGGGTACCAAATGGAAGAGATACGCTGAAGCATAAGATAGAAAGAACAGACTGTATTTTAAAATCCATTTTTTATTTGCTATATTTGATTCTTAATATTAAAAATAACTTTGGATTCCAAATGTTTCTGTCTGTTTTATTCAACCCTGACCACAAATCAGTTAGACTCACCAAGGAAGCCTGGTGTTGAAAGTCAGTGGAATGGCAAAATGTTAGCTATGCTCAAAGACAGATAAAGGACTAAAGGCTTGAAAGCACTCAGAGGTATGAGGAAGTGTCCTCAATGGCAAAGAAAGGGAAAAAAATTAGACCCAGTTCAGGAACCATTACAAGTTCACTGCATATTATACTGGAAAATTAAAACTCTCACAGAAAATTACTACTATAACTTACTATGCTGATAAAAAGAAAACCAAGGAGTTGTACTCCTTTATTATACCACTACTTAATGTAATAGGCATTCATTCATTGGAGTAAGGGGTATTTAACTTAGAGATCAAATTTTTGTAGAAGACTGTATTATGGGTATATAGAACTTCCTAATTGTGACTATATTAGTATATTGTTAGTATATTAGTATATTGTTGGTATATTGCTACTAATCAAAGACATTTCATTCAATAACAATTCTTAAAAAAAAAAGAAAAAAAAATACCAAAAACAATCTAGTAGAACAATAGATTTGGTTTCATTTTTGAAAGGAAGTATTTCCTGGGCAGAAGCCTAAGTTAAAGATTGTTTAAATTTAAAAAAGGAAGGACATGGGCATTCTCCTGTTCCCCAATTATGGTTTTGTTTTCTTCAATACTAGAAAGCATTTACAATAGTTAAAAATGAGAAGGCCTTACAAACCAAGCTTCCATAGAAAGTCATAGACAGACATACTTTTCTACAATGCATAGTTAGACATTTCAGGGAAACGCTAATGGAATGTCTTCCAAAAATATGAAAAGAGCATAAAATAAAAATAGAACAGAAGGCAGAAGCTAAGTACAGTTTCTTTTCTCCAAAGTGGAAACAACTCCTCAGTGCCTGGACAAATTTGCATTTGTCCTGTAACAGTGCTGTGTGAAGCACTGTCTTCCACTAACCAGCAGAAAGAATATGACAAAGCATTCATCAAACTACAAAGAAATACCTGTCTTACATCCTCAGTTCCTTCTTTTGTTAGATTGTAGTCCCACTTGTTCTCTGGCCATTACTGAAGTACCTTAACAGAAAAGCTTCTCTTCTCCTTCACAAAAGAGATCTAAGGAATAAAAACTGAAAGTCTTTACTAAGATCAGACTTACTAGAGAACCTCAGCAACAGCTGATAAAAATGAAACAGAGAAATTGCTTGTCCATTATACTTTTCCTTTTCTAGTGGGCTCCAATCACTTATTTCATGACAATTAATTAAGTTCAAGAATTCTCCTGATCTGAGGGGAAAGGAGAAACTAAAGCAAACAATGATTTTCGAACAATAACTTCTACAGAAACAATTATATTGTGGAATTCAATGTATTATATATAGACAGTTCCATCATCCATCTCCCTCTACCTCCAAAACTATCTGCAGTCCAATACCTAAAAACATTACAGTACGTCTGATACACTCTTTGGCAAAGCCCAATTAAAGAAATGTTAATTAGCCAACAAATAACAACCCCAAAAGTGGAAGAAAGATGTGCCTTTAAATCTTTCCAATGTCTCATCACTATTATTATCAGCACTGTGGGTCTGAACTCCACAGCCCACTGATGATCTAGGAATATATTGTATATACAATATTATGAATGTTTATCTCATGGTTTCAGTTGATAATGTAGACTGTCACATAGCTATTCATATACAGTCAGTACATGATGTTTTAAGGATTATTATACTTACAGGGATGTATTTTACATGCAAAAGCAAGTACCAGCTGTAAATAAAAAGAAGAATAATTATATCTATGGAGGGACAATAATTTAAAGTCATAATGGCTTAGTCAGTAAATGGAAAAGTGTTCTTTTCAGGTGTTAGATAAAAGTTATACAGATCTTCTGGTCAAGACCAGAATATACACAGAACTTAGAATAACCAGACAGCTACAAATTGTCTCTCCAGGAAGGAGGCCATGAATTACCAACGATTGCTTGGGACACTAAAAAGACACAGAGACTGAAATATGCAGCTCATAGAATAGCTGTGGATAAAGCATGAAATAATAGCTTCTTACTTTTTCCAATAAAACAGTAAAGCTTACGAAGGAATTGGTATATGAAGAGTATTTTATCTCTTTGTTTAATGGGTAGGAAGTTTGGGAGACTAAAAAATATTTTGCTTTAAAAATCTGGCTTTGAATCACCTGAATCATTCACTAGTGAGAAATATTTTATTGTTTCAGCTGACAGAACTAGGCCTCTCATGTTACTATAAGAAACCAGAAAAGACTGCAACTGAACTGAAGCAGTGCTGAACCAAAAAGTTACGGAGATATGAGGGGAGAAGTAAAGCTATCTGTTTGACTAATTACTCACCTATATACTTAGCTATTTTCTCAAACAGGGATGCAAAGGTGCATAAGGCACACGTAAATTTTGATCTTACAGTATCCAAGACAGAAGGAATACACAACATACCCTTCAGCTACAAAGGCAAGAAGGATTCTACATAATACCAAAACTTCTCATCACATTTTTCAATCATATGCATCTTGTATTCATTTTGAATCTGCATTTTACACCTACAAAATCAGAGAAAGGAAATTTTCTCTCAGAAACATTTTCAATATTGTTCCCACAAAGTAACTATGAGAATGAAGTATAAGCTCCAATATGCAACCAATATGCAATGGAATATTTCTATCAACTTCCATGGCGGAGTCATGGATAAGTTTTCCTTCTGTTAATCATTTACATATTTTGCTTAAGTGGAACTCTAAGTAGCAAAAACATTAAAATTCATTGAAAGATTATTAGGATTTACACAAGGTGATCCTTTGGCAGGTTCCATATGCATTTAGTTGGTATCTATTACCTAGATATAATTAACCACAATGACAAAACCAGGATTTTATAGCCTGCATTAGTACTTATTATTAGATTTAATAAATACACAGATGTAAGGGAACCTGTCAGCCACAAATGTTGAACTCACTCCTTCATTGTAACTGAGTCAGCTGCAATTTTTGCCAGCTTGTTATTAGACAACCACTTAATTTGAAGAATTATCCTAACAGAATATTATCATTACCGAAAGAATATACGAGAATAATATACCAATTCAAAAATGTCCAAATCTTTGCAATATGTATGGAATATTATTTGCCTTTGTGCTCAGGTTTACTCAAAGCATTCTCCTGGGTGAAGAAAGTATATAAACTATTTTTTTTTTTCATTTAGACAAAGCAAAAACTAACTACTCAGCCAGCCATTTATCCACCTGCATTTTGTGTTTCATTAAACCAGTATATGCAATAGCCATCATAACATCATGGTGTTATAGATGACACCATGGTGCCTATTGGACTGATATAGTGGTCTCCAGGAGTTTCCAGATATAAATGAATCCTAATGAGATAATCCCTAGTGCATGGAGATGGAGGAATGCTATCTAAATAATGCCACTTCTGTTGCAGAATTGGTTTCAAATTAATTGTTTCATTCTAAAGCTATAATTATCAGGAGGAATGCAGTTAGTCAGAAAAAATTAAGTTAAAAAGTGCATAATGTCTAATAGCTCATTAAATAGAAAATACATTGTAAATTTGGGAATCAGAATGACTTGCAGCTAACTGTGAGATGATGGGTCATGCACATGAAAAGAGGCTTTTCTGGCAGGAAAGCAATTTGGTAATGCTGACTGCAGTCTGCATTTACTTGATATTCGGAAAGATCATATGACACCAATGAAGATGAGGTGAACAGTGAAGAGAAAAGGAAGGGCAAGGAGAACCAGAGGAGAAAAAGTTAGGTTATGAGCAGCTGAGACATGATGAAGAAGGAGAGAATATGAGTGTCATTATTAGGTGTTCAATTTTTAAAGTGGAAATGGGAACAAGGTATCATATTAAAGAGCTGCTTGAAGTATTCAAGCAGCTATAGCAATAGCTTTTTCTTACAGAGGGGTTTTATGAAGAGTTCCTTTGATGAATAATTAGCAATTTTTAAATTTTTCTTCCAATGAAAAAACATAGTAAGTGTATATTCACTGAGTGTCACATATATCTTCATAAAAATGCAACAAAACAAAGCAAGTCCAAAGACTATTTGAAATACTTAAGAATAATTAAGCTGTCAAAAAATCCTCAAACCTAAAACATTATACCACAGGCTTAAACTTTCTCCTAATACATTTCCCATAAGCAGTGACTCCCAACATTTACCCAAGGGGACACAGGCATGATCAGAATGGGAGAAGGCAGCTATGCATTTGCATGTACACAAACAGGTGCATGCCACACCAGCCTCCACAAACTAAAGGGCTAAAGCTGGCTAAAACCTCACAGAGTCATCTAAAAGACCAAAGTAATGTACTAAGTACTGCAAGCTGTGGGCTCAGAATCACATCTGATGCAAAAGCAGTATACAAGGGGAAGAAAGTTACCCAGTTGCATTATTTTACATTGTTAGGTTTTGGTCACAAGCTGATCTATGTGGTAAAACAAAATCTGGAATACAATCACCAAAAATACTTCTATCAATGTACTGGTTTTAGCTGTCATAGAGTTACCTTTCTTAACAGTAGCTCACTGTTTCAGATTTGTAACCCTGAAGAAACAGAGGCCATGGATAAGGCCACAACATGGCAGTTAAACCCCTGGAAGGGCTGTGGTCCAATTAAGGCCACAGCAGAGCAGTGGAGCACACTTCAGAGTGACCACAGCTGTGGATTAGTCCACACTGTAGCAGATACTCCCCTGAAGAGGCTGTGGTCTGTGGACAGACTCATGCTGGAGCAGTGGCAAGCCGAGAAGTTCACAGCAATGTAAAACCCTATGGCCTGGTCCAAAGGGACCAGGGATGCAGATTGCAATAGATACACATTTAAATTGCCATAACCCATTATTTGGGTTGTATGTTACAGTGAGTACTACAGCAAGAACCACCCAAAGTAGTTGAGGACAAGCCTTACAACAACCAGTACAAGTGCAACAGTGACCCAACCTGAGCTGGCTTTTGTGCCCAGTAACCACACACAGCAACCACCTTTCCTCTCCTGAGTGATCACCATAACAAACAGAATCCAAGTCAAGGGCTAGATGAACTCAACTGGCATTTTATGGATATTATGCACTGGTGGGTCATAGACTAAAGGAATAATATTTGCATATATTAGAGAGTGAGAAGGGGAAAGGGATGGTTAATGAGAGGATATTGGACATCACACTACGTGTGAGGTAAATTGTAAGAAGTGGTAGAGATTGTATTGGGTTTGGCTGGAAGAGAGTTAAGATTCTTCATAGTAGCTTTTAAGTTGCTGTGTTTTAGATTTGTAACCAAAACAGTGCTGGTAACAAAGACATGTTTAGTTACTGCTGAACAGTGCAAACAGCATCAAGGCCTTTTTTCTGTTCCTCACATTGCTCCACCAGTGAGAAGATTGGAGGTGCAGGACTGCTGACCCCAAACAGCCAAAGAGATATTTCATACCATATTGAGGTCATGCTCAGTATATAAAGCAAGGGGAAGAAGCAGGAAGCAGGAATTGGCATACATTTCACAAGTCACTGCTACAAATGATGGAACCTCGCTTTTCTGGAGATGGCTGCACCCCTGCCTGCCAATGCCAAGTGCTGAATGAATTCCTTGTTTTGCTTTGCCTGTGTGCAGCTTTTACTTTACCTATTAAGCTGTCCTAACCCACAAGTTTTCTCACTGTTACTGTTCCAGTTCTCTTCCCCATCTCACTGTGAGAGAGTGAGAAAGTGGCTGAGTGGGCTGAGCTGCCTGCTGGGGGTAAGCCAGAACAATCACAATGAAAACTTTTATAAACAGAATAATAAAATATAATTGTCACAAAGGAAAAATGAATCTGCATTAGGGAAAAACTCCAACATTTCCTAAATCAGAAGCTCAACCAGGATTCATGGCCATTTCTTTATTTGAACATCCATTGCACAAATACCAACATAATGCCTTCCTTATGAAAGTTTGGACACTTTGGCAGTAATGCATTCTAAATATTACCTTAATTCAAATGCAAGGTTTATCCCTCGTGAATCTAGACCGAACAGGAAAAAGCAGGATCATAATAATGAGAAATGCCAGTGTACTGGCTGATAAAACCATATCTAAATTTATGGCATGTTATGTTAGCATATAAATACAATATTTCTTGTGTCTTGATTTCGGTAAGCCCATGGACCTGAATTTATCTCCCTGTATTTGCTGCTGATACCAGATCGTAAGATAAAACTTCCCATCTTGTTTAATAATAGCTTATTAGTTGCAATGTTTAGGTTGAAATTTTTTTACACTAAATTCGCACAGGTAACAGAGTCTGAAGAGAGGATATACCCCAGAGAGGGTATTCTTCTCTTGCAGTGGTGCTGAAACAGATCTTTTTGTCTGCAACTAGGCTCTAAACATGACCTAATTTCCTGCACAAATACCCGAGCCTGATATATTTAGTCAGAAAGTGAGATTTTAATTTGGTGCCACACCAACACCACCATATTTGAAAATTTACATTATCGTAATGGTAGCCTCTAACTCTATAATACAGAGTATCCATATACCATTAGAATCTTTCTGAAATTTACTTGCTGTTATATAGTCTCTCTTCTGAATATAATAGAATTGAAGCTTCGTAAAAGGTGTAGGAGTGGTAAACCACTGAAATGAAGCTGGTTTTAAATTTATACCCAGAATACAGACACAAACATAGTTGTCAAAACAGCACCCCACCTACATGCCTTCAACACAGATCACTCTGAGCAGTTAGCAATATTTATTCAGGCTCAGTTCGGAAAAGACTTGAATCAAATAATTAATTTGATTGGTCCCATTGAAGCCACACCAAGCTGAAATGTCTCACATGATCAGACCTCAAGTTTTACCTCTCTGCACACAGCAGGCACACATCCTAATTTTTCCCAGGGACGCCTTTTGGGACTTGGACACTTCTACAGTTCAAACCAAACTAAGATTACTAATTCATCTCAGATAAACCATGAAACAAGCCTCAGATGGTAACTCTTACTGGAAAAGATCCACATTTTAAACAATTTACAACATACAAATAACACAGACAGACATTAGCTTTCCTCAGAGCCATCAAGCCATTCTGTGTGATTTTGCAATGTCATTAAATGCAATCACACAATAGCCATTGACAAATTATGACTGAGCCTAGAACCTGAAAGGCCAAACAGATATCTTATATGGGAACAAACACTGAAAGTCTCAACTGAAGGGGGATCTAGAGTACGTAATTTGGATGTAGTGCTCACAGGTCTCTCAAATACACAGTCACAAGGCCGAAGGAAGCACCTGTCCTAAGACTGCATGACTGCATGTGAAAGGCTCTGGTACAGGTTCTCTCATGTGCATTTTCACATGGTGAGGGGGAAGGCAAGGACAACCTGTGACCAGAAAGACTGTTCTGTATAAAGATGCTCAGATGAGCATGAAAATCCACTGGGTGACCCAAGGGCTGAGCCAGACCCTCTACCCTGTCCATGACACAACCTCTTAGACAGAGATGAGGGAGAACACCCACTGCATAACTGACTGCTTTGTGGCAAGATGGATCAGAGGCCACAGCTCTGCCTTATCAATATGCAATGCAGAAAATGCAGTGAGGGAGTAGAAGAAATCCAATATGAGAGTATCACTGCAAATGTGAGAGACCAGTCAGGTCTGTGCTCCTGTCTCTAAAAGAGCTGGTGTGAGACTGCATGTTACTGACAGATTTATTTTAGAAATGGTTTTATCCTGCTTTTAAAAGTGAAAAATAAAGCAAAAGCAGTACACTAAGCAATTGCAGTTTGGTTCTTGCGGTTTGGTTCTTGTAAGTAAAATAAATATGCAGTACTGCAATGCTGCCTCCTTGCATTTCAAGAAAGAAATTGCTTTATTGGATCAAGACGGTGGTCCATCTAGTCCAGCACCTCATCTTCAAATACTGGACCTTAATATAACAACAGAGGAGGCAAGAAATATTCCACAGAGAGAGAGGCCAGCATACAAGCAAGACTAAACATTTATCTACTTTTAAAGTGTTTGATATTTACTGACTCATTTATTAATATTTTGCTATTTACACAACCAGCGAAGTTTGTTGAACTGCGATTGTTTATTTACTCCTTAAGTTTGCCAATGTAAAGCACTTCTGCAGCATTAGTTTCGATTTGTGATATAGGCATAGAAGATTACTAAACACACAGGAGTCAAAAAAGCTATTTGTGCTTTCACCTGAGTGAAAGCATAATTCACGAAAGTACAATTCACGGTACCCTGTACCATGGCTTTCCCCTTGGCATTGTTAAAGGGATGCTCACAGCTGAGGCGGCTGTATACAATGTTGTCCTGGTGTCAAGAGACCTGTGTTCAAGTTTCCCATTACAAGATCAGCAAGATGTGAAGTGAGGCAACTAGAAAATGCAAGCTATGAACATAGTACAGACTGGGAGGTTCGATAAGCTTCAAAGATGAGGGGAAAAAAACCATTTTCTAACTTTTTACACATGGAATTATATAAGCAATTCTTCCATGCCACAAAACATATAGGAGCTTCTCCCATAAGCTTCTCCCATAAGCCTAAGGATCAAATCCATACAAAGCATTTTCCAGTGCTACTTCAAGCAACAGCTACAGCTGTAGTGCATTCTACAAACCACTGTACTGATATATTCGGATAGAAGAAAAAGCTAAGAAAGCTTTTTTCAGTGACTTCATCCCATTTTATCTAACTATGTAGTGTCATGCCATACCTGGTAGTTATGCTAACTACCTACTACTATAAGTAATAAAGCATAAGGTCTTTGCTTTCTCTTTTCTATCTCCAAAGCATTTTTCAAAACACACGACATGAAAGAAGCTATATGAAGATGCCTTGAATTGTTTATCTTTAAAATGTGACTGTTCTGCACTAGTAATATGAAAAGGTACATTAGGTGGCCATTATTATTTTGTTATCTCTTTTGATAAATAACTCACTACATATGGCAAACAAGTGTGGCTGGCCTTGGGTATGTAAAGAAACAAAGCATAAACCCCACTATCTTCCCAAGTTCTACAAAGAGCAAAAGGAGATAGCTCTATAGCTGTCACTAGGAAAAATGAACAACATTACTGTTGATGTTTCCACATTCATCCCTATGTCTGGTGAATGTTATATATCGGAATTTAGTCATGAGGAGAAGTCTTTTGAAGTAAATATTAACAGTTTATAAAACCAAATCACTGAGCCAAATTTCCTGTTAAAATATCTTTAAGAGTAAACTAGTGTTTTTTAAAAATATTTCAAATGTGAAAGTGTGTGCTTACAATGGACTCTGTGAAGCTGAGTATACTATGTAATTGTTTTCTTTTGTATTAAAAAAAAAAAAAAAAGCACAAGCAAAATCCTCCTAAGTACACTCTTAAATTCAGTGATCTAAGGATAATGGAGCAAATACTCCAGCTGGTTTAAAATGTCAGAGCTGCAACTACTTCAAGGGAGAAATGAAAGTCTACATCAGCTGGGGATATCCCTCAACACAAAAATGGTCATGAACAGGGACAGGTCAATATTCAGTTCTGCTGGCATAGGACCCTTCTGTTATATTCATCCTTACACAACTTTTGCCTCAATGCCTTCAAAATTCAGCATTTCAAAAGGTAAATGAAAAATATATTTTCCAATAAAAAGCTATTGCTACCTGAATTACTTGGACATGCAATATAAAAATGATGAAAGACATTCAAATGAGATGTTTAAATATAGACTCAAAATATGAAACTAAACAGTAATTAATTAGATTGTGGGGTCTTCTGTTGCTTTAGCCTCTGTATTACCATGCAGTCTTTGTTTACTGCTATTTATCTTCTTTGCTTGATGACATTTGACTAATAAATACATTGATGAATTGCATCTGTAAATGCCATCCATGCATCAAAAAAAAGGATGTACTCAGTGCTTCTGGCACACTGATGCTAAAGCATTTTGGTTTATTTGAACTTTCAGTACTTAACAAAGAAAATATTACTGCTCTGCTGGATAAATTTCCTGATTTTTATTTTAATTTTCAGTGAGCAAACAGCTGCAGAATAATGTGACTTAATGAAGCATTTCTAATAAAATCCTGCAGAAGATAAAACAGAGGCATAGAACCACTTGCTCACTGAGAGTTGTATCATTCAGAATAATTTTTCAAGATGGTGATCACATTTCTGTGTAGATGTGTATTAGGTATTGTGATTTTCTGTCTTCCAAGTCAGTGATTTCCTTTAGTGAGATAACTAGTTAGCACTGTTGCATTACTTATTTATAGTAAGCAAAACATACAGCATAATAAATGCAAGATCTTTCTAGTACATTATTTAGGCTTTACACTAGTTGGTAAGTAGCAACACAGACAGCAATAAATTTAGGTGTGAAGATGCTCAGATCTGAAAAACTTCATGGTTATATTTTGCTTACCAAAAACATACTGCCTGCATTTCTAAAGATGTCCTTTATCAAGTCTGTCATCACCTGGGATGAAATTATGAAACTTCTTGGCTGCTACATTTTTCTCTGCCACAACAATTCAGTGTAAAGTATTATTTGCTTTATGTAAATCTAGATAGGGCTCAATGAATCATCACTTTGCAATCTGCCAGTAAAACAATCTTCAATATCCATCTGTACACACATCTATTTACTTTCATTCAGAACAAGTTTTTCATGTATTCCCCACCAGAATAATCAAGTGCACTACAGGCATCTACACATACAGCTGAAATCACTCAGAACATAAGAGACAGGTAAAAAAGTTATCCGGTGTGTCCAGTATGATACTGGCTGCTTAGTCATCATTCTCTGATTAAAACAGCAAGACAGAATCAAGATTTTATCTCAGTCACACATTACCATCAGTGTATCTAAAATTAATACCACATTTTTAAGGACCTTCTATGTACAAAAAAATATGCAGAACCAGTGAGTAGTAAATCTGATTTGCTGTATCAACTGAGCAAAGCTTTCCACGTACTTAGGTAGTTTACATTTATAAGAATAACTGCTGGAAATTGGGACTATGTGAAACAAAACCCACATGGTTTTCAATACTGCCTCAGCAGCATCAGCTCTCTGAAATAAAATATTAACAGTGAAATTTATATTAATTACTTTACCATTGTTAATTTTACACTCACAGAACAATTTAGGCACCAGTATGAGATGACAGCACAATTATCGTGAAAAAGTATAATGAAACTTGTAACCTTTGTCACCTCTGATAAAAATACCTTAGCATGCTCTTTCCCAACTTCAGCTAAGCTATCCTCCTAGTACCACTGAGCTATGTTTCGAGCGTATACCCAACACTACAGGAAAGAATCTTAATTTCTCAATTTGACTTAAATTAGCCAATAAAGTAGCTCTAACATATAGTAGACTGAATGCCAAAGTCTGAAACTAGCTGGTAAGACAGAGAAACCAGATAACAATTATCATTTAGTCAATAGTAATTTAAATGTATCCACTCTGGTGCAAAGGCCCTACGACCTGGAATCCTTTATGGGGTTTTCAGAGATAGGAGTTGAGTATGTTTATTATTTAAATTGACGGTTTTGCAGGAGTCAAAGCACGGTTCTTTAAATACTGAGCCGGTGTCTACTGGGGGGAGGGTGGTAGAACTGAGGTACTGAAAAAAAATACTGATGAGCTCCAAGCAAAAGCTGGAAAGAGAGAACTGTAATTACACATATAATTTAAAATGCTTTAAGCAATGCTTTTAACTCCCGTAGGAATGAAACATACAAAAGAGCCAAGCGTGGCAACTCCTAACAGGGCAGTGCAAGCTCTTGTCCTTTATTCTTTGCATTGACAACCGGGTGTCCAATCCTACAGCTCCACAGGAATAAAGCAGGCTATTTTAAAACTTTCTCTTGCTAAACTATAAATGGAGTGGAATAAGGGAAAAGTCCTTTCACTGTGGCATACAGAACCTGCAACATATTTAGTATGTAAATAAGCTCACTGAGATGCAAAGTAAACAACGAGGACGGACAAGGTATGAAACATACCCATAACTTGGAAAGCACTACACAGAGAAAGAAACGGAGCCATTAATCGTCCCTTTATCGCCTGTTTTGTTTTGTTTTGTTTTTGGAGGACGCATAAAGCGGCTACCCGCTCTTTCAGCCGTTCTTTTGAAGACGGCCCATAAAGCGTCCGGGCAGAGTAACCCCCAAGTGCCCGAAGGTCCAGCGAGTTAGCAACCACCCTTTCCAAAAAAGTTGAAAACCGGGTGGATTCCCCTGCTCCCCTCGTCTCCGTCTCGGCTCTATTGAACTGTTATTTTGAGTAAAATCGAAGAAAATTAAAAGGGAAAACAAAAGCCTTGAGAATCGCCCGGCGAAAGGCTGTAGCGGGCTGCTCCAGGTGCCCAGTACAAGGACAGCAAAGCAGCACTTCTTCACATCCGGCTTCGTCCAACTTTAGGGCAACGGGAGGGTGCAGCCCGCGGCAGCCGCTCCGCACACCTCACACCTCGCCCTGCCGCGGCCGCTTGCGCCCGCTGCCAGCGGGGTCTCCGCCAGTTGCGGAGGCTGTCTCCCGGCGGCCCCACCAGCGCCCAGACAGACACACAGACAGACAGACACACGACCCTGGAGCGCTCCGCTCACCTACCTGCAGTCCCGATTCTTGCTAGAAATACCTAGCGATTGGCCGCCTCGCGTCCGGGGGTCGCTCCAGCCTTACCGCCCGGGCATCGCCGGCACACGCCCCGCGCCCCGCCAGCGCTCGGGGGGCATGGAGCGGTGCCGCGCCGCGCTCCGCTCGGCTCCCCTCGGCTCCGCCGGGCTGGGGCAGCAGCCGACCGCGGGCCCGGTTCTCTCCCTCCGCCTCTCTGGGAAAACACCAGGAATCCGGCTAAAAGATGCTAGAGGAAGGGTGGAGTAACTGGGAATGGAGGGAAGACTTGAAGTGTTTCTTATGCACGATTTCAGAAGAGCAATAATAAAAAAAAATTTAAAAAATAGAGAGGACGAAGTATGGTTGAGCTATTGGAAAAGCGGAGATCGAAAAGTCCTGCAGCCTAGTACGGCTCCGGCCCCTACGCCAGCTGCGCGTGGTCCCGATTCAGTCCCGCCAGCAGAGGAAGGAGGAGAAGCCGGCGCGTCCTGCAGCAGTCCCTTCGTTAGAGCATCTCTGACTGGCGTGCCTTCCACACACAGCACGATTTCCCCCTCCTGCTGCCTCCTTCTCTCTCGGGAAAAGTAATTGAAGAGCGAGAGCTTCACCTTCAGCAGCAGCAGCAGCAGCCTCCCGCGCCCAGCCTGCGCGCACAGCACCGCGGAAGGGCCCGGACAGACAGAGGCAGTTCCAAGCGCGCCC
>VXBU01001470.1:600097-610828 GCA_013400315.1 Bombycilla garrulus
GAGAACTAAAGAGCACTTCAGCTTGGCTTGAGATGATCAGCTTTCAATTCAGTACGAAAAAAAATCCTCTGATTAATAAAGAATCAAAAAAAAAACCCAGTCCATACATATATATATAAAAGGTTTTACGTTATTTTATTAGAGTTGCTATACCTTTCAATGAGATTACAAATGTGAAGCTAATGGGTTACATAGTTAATAGTCTGAATATAAGTCATTTCTCTTGTGTAAATATGGCAGAAAATTATATATACCTAGAGAGAGTTACAGCCCCTTAGATCTGAGGATGTGCAGGGCTAGAAAGTCAGACTGACTGAGCTTTGCCTTCCCTCTCAAGCCTTTCCTTCTTCATACACACATGGCAGGAAATACTAAAGGATGTGTGCCTTTGAATTTTTCTGCTTTTATGGCTCTCATTGACAGATTCCTCTGAAGGTAGCAGTAGACTGCCTTTTCAGAGCTGGGCTGCATAAGGGCAGAGCACTGTGATGCTGTGGTGGTGCTCAGAAGTCTTCATGTGTGCCTCTCTCCAGTGCTAGAATTAAGCCCACCCTCACCTGACCAAAATGAAATTAGTTTCTTGTTACCCATGCTAAACAGTCACTTGTGGATGGACACAAATGACACCACCTGACTCCCGCCCATGCATGCCCTGTCTGGCATTCATGATCCTGCCAAAACATTTACCCTGGGGGAGTCAGTGCTTCACTTCTGGCCAAGTTGCAGAACTCCACCACCTGCCAGATTGTCTCACATAGCGAGTCAATTCAAATTTCCATTTCTTTCTCACCCACAGGGCACAGTAAACATAGCATAAGCATCTTGGATTGATCTTGGATGTGTGCAATTCTCATTTTCTGAAATGCACCCCAAATATAATGTAAGGATGATAAGCAGTGAGGGAGTTCTAAATCCTTGGGCATATATCTTGTATGCTCATGAGAATAATTTTGACATTTTCATTCTGACCAATGATTAATCACATATAGATTTTTTTCTAAAAAGATAATTTCAGACCAGTTGTTTCCTTTTTCACTGTGGTCCTGAAATTCAGTATTCACAATAAGCAAAATTACCATTTTGACTTGTGGTTGGGGTACTCAGATCCATAGTAGCTGCAGTGTCAGGCAGATGTGCTGGCATTTGGCAGCTGGAAGCAAGTTCAGTGCTTAGAGCTTGGTGTGGAAACATTTGCTTTTCCAAGCAGTTCAGAGGTATCTCAGATGTCTCTGCTCTACACAGAAGGCATAGCCCAAGATGCAGAGAGATGCTGTTGCTAGCATGATAAACCCACTATATAAATCTTCTTTGTTTTCCTCCCACTTTAAGCTTCATGGCATATCTGTTGTTCCTAAGAGCCACCAGAGTTACCTCCTTATCCACAAGTGCCCTGGTTTTCACTGCCATCGAGCCCCCACAAATGTCAGAGAAGCCCACAGAGTTGTCGGGGAGGGATTTCCGAATCCAGAGCAAGCATTGCAATGGAGAGGTTTTGCCAGCAGATGTCAGAAAGCAGAACGCAGATCACCGCTCACCAAATCCTCAAAATTACATTTATGCTTCCCCTGCCTTACTTCTCCACTCCTTCTCTCCTGGTACGTATATGCATAACTATAAAGAAAGAAAATCATTAAGGGAACACTGGCCTGGGTTTTTTTTTGTTTTCATTGGAGCCTTATATAGATACAGAAGATCCAATACCCTGTTAAGCTTCACACCATATATGCAAGAAAAAAAGTTGTCTAAAATTTGAAGTTGCTAAACAAGCTGAATGATAACATGTAAAAAGTTCTGTGAGCTCTGGAACTAATGAAGTCCCGTTTTTTATGGATTTTATCTCATGGTTTATTGAAGCTTTTCCTATGCTGTGAAACTTCAAATCTTTGCTTTTTTTGTGTAATGGTGATCCCAAGGGATAGATTTTTCAGAGAGATGCTGAAACATCTTTTTGTGGCTTTTTTCCTTCTTTCCCAGGCATCCTTCCTTAATGGAATTGAATAAATTTAAGACTACTACCCATCTCTCAAATTTTGTTGAAATCACACGGGGCTCCAAAATGCACAAGGTTTTGTCTATAGGAAACCTAGCAAAAGAAAATGCAAGGACAGCTTAATCTATTGCAGACTCAGATTAATGAGGCCATTTATTTCATAGTATAACTCTGCTAGAATTACTTAAACACCTGAAATTTCACTGGTAATTTAAATGTTCCATTAAGTATTCTGATGATTCCTCATTTTCCTGCCAGATTATGAATTCATGGAATATACATAAATGTGTCTGATTGACCATCAATCCTTGCTTTAAAACCCTGTTCCTGTGACCACATGTTAGTAGGTTGCCTCTTCTCCCTTGTTTCTCCCTACTTTCCAGAACAGAGAGTAGTAGCATGAAATGCCATCCTGTACATCATTTCTACATCCCTCAGCACATCCAAGCAGGCATCATTGATAAGAGTGAGGGAGAGCAGATTTGCATTCTACTGGTGTCCTGTGACTTCCAGCTGAAGTTACTCTGAATTTCTACAATGACCTCAGGCAGAATAAGATTAAACACTTGGCACTTTTCTCTTAATGTAAGCTTGTGCTTATTCCAGCTCTTTTGATTATATGTGGTTGGCTTTACTATGCCAAATTAATGAGCTTTGTTTTATTAATCTATCATATTTTAAGCTTTGATTAGTCTAGCTCTTAATATGTACATAAAATTAGTTTGATTTTATCAGCTATTGTTTAAATTAATACCCTTAGATTAATACTTTTGTGTTGTGAAGCTGGTTTTTTTGTTGCTTTATAATGGTTACTTATCCTTCCTGATCTGAGTTTATATTTCATCATAAACATATAGCAACTGATTTTAAAAATTAAATAGAATTTTTATGAAGCATGAATAATAGTCATGTGGACTCATCTATGTTCATCTATAATAATGATCCCTTTTGAGCTATTTTTACACAAATGGGTCAGTTCTTAGGATGTAGCTAAACACACTTTGACAAGACTGAAATGTTATATTTTATCACTTTTACATTTAAAATATCATCCTCAGCAGATAGGTTATGAGCCATTTCAGTGTCTGGTAACACAACTTTACAATTACTAGTGCAGTTATGGTAGTCATAGCAAGCAAAATTTCCTAATGGTACACCTGGAAATTGCACATATAGGTGAGTGCAAGCCAGTTTACTCTTAATGTAAACAAGTTCAAGAACGATGATTACAGTTGTACAAAACCAAAGTCTATACACTTTATTAATTTTCTGGAGTTAGTTTTGGATGTGTTGGTTGTATGTTTTGGCAACTTGTTAAAAATAATGTAATATCAACACAGTACAAGCCAATACAAACCTTCTGTTCGCCCATCTCCACACTGTCACAGCTTATGCTTACTCAGCTCACCTCCACTCGGACATCCCTGTCCCAGTGCAAGTTCTGTCTGTGATGGTAAACTTGTTTTTCATTTTTACTCCTCTCCTGTACAATCAACAGCAACACATACTCTCATTACACCTTTTTAGGCCAATGAGTCCACTTATGGAGCCATCTGAATCAACAGAACCACTGACAGAATATGTGAAATTTTAATGTCATAGTTTTACCGTGAGACAATATTTTTAAAGTACTTACACTAGTCTTCAAGTGCACATCCTACTTATTCTAAAGAAAACCCAAACCAGCTTACTCAAATTGTCTCTAGAGTGTAAAAGCAGCTTTCCCACTTGCCCTCAAAGATGCCCTTAAAGAGACAAACAGGTGGACAAGAAATGATGGAAAGAGGCTTTCCAGCACAAACTGAAACTAAAGACTCTTGGGCTGTCACAGATCAGTAGGGAAGAACAAACTGTCAAGAAAAATGGTTTTGCTCCATTGTAATAAGTTAAGCTATCTCATCCGGTCTAAACTGAAAGCACACAAGTACAATGGTTTTCTAGTGTATGGAACTCCAGACCGTCAGATGTTCTCTTGAATAAAAGCAGCACTGAATTATGCCAAGGAAATGACTGTAGGCTATTGGATCCAGCTAAATCTAATTGAAGTTTGTGTGTGTGTCCTGGGCAGATCATGGAGGATCATATTCCAGAATTCCTGCTTGAATCAATAAAAGGTGCAAATAGGTGGGGAGATGGAAATTCACCATATTCTCAGAAAAAAATAATGCCGTACAGGATCCTACCAAAAGGACCAGCATACAGAAGTATGGATGACAAAAGGTTGAACACACATTTAGTTTAAAGAAACCACAGCCTCATCCTGAGTTTAACTGCTTCTAGACTCAAGCCCCTTTTCACACCAGATATTTTCCTATATATTCACACAGATCACCCCAAACACAAAGGGTGAGAAGAGTTTCTGTGAGGCCGACACAGTTAATGCACTGAAAAAGACATCTCAAGAGGTAAAAATGTACCCAGCAAAACTTCGCCATAGTGGTCTCTCCTATCACACTGATGGGTCCTGTGGTCTGCTAAAATAGCACATCTTCCTTGTGCACAGCCAACCTCTTCAGCCAAATTACTCTCTTGCACTGCAATACAATCAAGGAAAGTTCTCTAAAATGTAGGGAACTGTGTCCCTTCATATGCAAATACTAACTGTAAAATAAAAAACATAAGTATGAGCACAAAAGCTGCAGGATAGTGGTAATAGTGTATTGTGACTGACCTTTGTCCACTTCAAAAACCAGGTCCCACTGCTGGTGCAAAGGCCAGGCCTCTCCAGCAGCTGTCCTGCTGCAGCATGTTTGTATTTAGATGGAGGGAAATGGAGTGAGAAAGACAGGGACACAGGGGGTTGGTAAATGGGGGCAACTCCAGGACCTATGGGATGTGGCAGCTCTGACCCAGAGCTCTTTGAAATCACTTCTGCTCCATTATCATCTCAGGAAAAAAAGAGAAAAAGAAAAAAAAAATGCAAGATGTTTAATGTATTTGTTTGGAGATCCTTGCAAATTCAAAAGGAAATAATTTAATTTTACCGGGCTGACTGTCAATCAGTGATTTTTTTTTTTTATTACATTACAGGTTGAAGGTCATTCCAAAAGTCAACAGTAAAATAATTTTTTCAATATCTGAACAAGGCATGAGTCTGACCTATACTGACTGACCATCACCTGAAGTACTTCAGTGGAAATCACTTTCCCAGGTACTATTACAAGAGGCAGTTTGATCCCATTGCAGAAAGTGAAAGAAGCTTTTTGTGCAACAGGTTCCAGGATGACTGGATTGTATATAGGTACCACAATTTGCCGTTGTTTCCTCTCACTATACCCCTGCATGCACACAGCAAGGGACAACACTGACATTCATAAAAACAAATGTACTTTTTCACTTACTCTGTGAAAAATTCTCTAATCAGCAAAAGCTCCTGCAGCTTCTTCTGGAATGCCAGAGGAGCAACTCAAGAATTTTTCAACTTCTAAAACTTCTCTATATCTGAGATATTTTGATCAAAATATTTATTTCTCAGTCAAATTTTTTTTTTTTTGCTTTTACAAATGCGCTGACCCCTTACTTTGAAAGTTCTTTGTTTTACAAGTTCATGCGCATATATTTTCAATAAGTCTAACCAGATTCCATAGTAACAGTAATGTTTTATTCTAAAGGAGGTTTTAGAAAAGGAAAGCAGAAACCACGTATCTAAAATGTACAGTATTAAAATATACCTTTATGTAATTTTGTGTGCCATGTACTAAAAAATATATACCTTCAATGAGATATTTCCTTAATAGTTGTCATTCATACACATGCATGTCTGTGCATGCAAAATGTGAAGTTGTTCTGATGCATTTGGTATATTGCTGCATTCTCTGCTGGATTTCAGTGGTACATAGTTAATGAATTGGATATGTATTTAATCATATTTTAGATAGCCAAACAGTAAAAATACACTGAAACAATTCTACTTGTGCCAACAGCATTTAGTTCTTCAGCTTGTCTGTTGGCTGTATTAGGTCCTTCTATAAATCTCACCATTACCTCCTTCCACTTAAGCACCAATTATTTCTCTTGAATAGCAGTCTATTTTTAGCACACAATGTGCAAGTCTTACAGAACCTAACTTCTACATTGTGTTTAGATTTCATGTATCTCCAACAACTAGTGCTTAAAGCCTACATTATGAATCATTCTTTTAAAAACATGGCTCTTGAATTACATTGTTGACAAGCTTTGGGCACAATTAATGCACTTAATTTTATCTCTTGCCCTCAAAACCAAACAGTTCATTTAGCAACCACACAGGAGAAATTTGAATTCATTCTGATGTGCAAATCAAATACAGGAATTGAAAACAGTTTTGACATATAGACAACCATGGCAAAAAGCATCATACCTTTGAAATTGGTTTCTGTGTTTAAAATTCCTAAAGGAAACCCATTTTTTGAGACACAGACAAATGCTAACTAATTTGTAGCAATCTAAAATAGAATGGGGTTTTGTGTAGAAAAAAGGCATTGAATTAGGAAATGGAAAAGTAATTTTATCTTCTGGAAAATGGGTAATTATTGTTTATATTAATATCTGATCAGATCATTAAAAAGCTTATTTTTCAGACATTCTTATTTCTAGGCCATTATAATTTAGCATCTATTTAAGTGTATATTAAACACATGATTAATCATTAGGAATACAATTTATTAACTACATTTGTTAATGTGAAACATAATTTTAATATTTCTATATACCAAATTTAGAATACATTTCCTTAAATTCTTTTCATGGTTTTATTGGAAGTTATTCCTCAGAAAATAAAAAATAAAAAGGAATGCTTTCCAATATTTAAAAAATTCAAAATTGGAGAAAATGGAAGACACTGGCTTTTCTTCCATTCTTGTTAAATTAGGAATACTCTTGGGACACCCTTTGTTAATTTCACTGAAATTTTTCTATCATCATTTCCCTATATTCACATCTGTGATCTTTCTGACTTAATCTGTCCACGATACCTGATCCTAGACTTAGTACATGAAGGTGAAAAGGTAAGAGAAAAACTGTGTATGTAGCTTTATACATGTTTTAAAATTATCCATTCCTTTTTCGGGAGTCTTTTTCTGTCATATGGAAGATAATTTTGGTAATACTAATTACTAAAAATGTAGGGAAAAAATAACAGTCTGATTGAATCAACTGAATAGAAAACCAACACATTTTTTAAAGTTGGCTTTTTTTTCTTATCCCAATGAAAGTGTGTTATTGCAATAAAAGCTACTAACTTCAATTCCATCTAGCTGAAACAAGAGTTTAACATGGCTAGGTTCAGCTTTTGTGAATGATGTAGATTATGCACAGACTGAATTAGGACTAGGATTCAAACCTACAGTGCAGTCACAGTTTTATGTCTGGGACAGAAGTGGGTACCCTAACTACATGTTATTTCTCTGACTCTCCGTCTGTCAAATTTATCCTGCATTTTCTTTCTCTCTTTAAAAAAAATGTATATTCTTATCTGCTTCTGTCCATCATTCAACTCATGCTTTCTTGGGTCCCCCAAATTTTGTTACATACTGAAGTTTTGTTCCTGTATCTTCCCGTCATGTTTACCTCACAGAAGCCCTGTTTCGTCTCCTTTAACTTTAGTCTACAGTTATTTCTGCTTGCTTGGGTTTTTTTACTGAGCTGTTTACTGAGCTTGCAATTCCATCACTATTTAAAAATTACCAACTTCCACACAGTAAAAAAAAGGATTGGAAACAAAAACAGCAATGGCGGCACCAGTAATTGACTTTTTGCTCCACTTTGAATTCGCAAAAATATATTTGGTTCATTAAATTAGCTCTACGAGGGTTTCCCTCAGATTTCTCAACCAAAAGTGAAATTATCTCTGTTTTCCTAACTGCATGTGTGAACACTGCATAGAATCCATACCCATTCTAATACGTGAAACTTTGTGTCTGATGCAGCTTCAAACTGAAAAGGAAATTCACGCAGACGCCAGTGGCTGTAAGCTCCCCACAGACCAGTGGGGAGGGGAATCTGAAGCCCTCTTTTACCCCTCCACAAATTCCCAGATGTGGTGCAGGTGGTTGTCCCAGTTCTGACCAAGTTCATCTTACAGTAGCTGGGAGGGAGCATGGCCAGGGCCGGGGCTTGACCTGTGCCACCTCATATCCTTGCCAGTGGTTAGGGGAACGGGAGTCTCTTCCTGGGACAAGGAGTACCTTCTGGCCAGCTGAGGAAGGCAGAGGGAGCAGTGGCAGGGTGCTGGTTCTGAGCTGGAGGGACTGGTTGGGTGGTACAGCTGTGGTCAGGTGGAGCTCTTGGGTGAGCAGTTTTGCGTGTGAATCACTCTCTCTCTTTTGAACACTCTTGTTTTTAACGTTGTTGTTATTGTCCATTTTCTTAGCTCATAGCTGTTTCATTATAAATTGTTCTTATCTCAACCACAATCTTCACCTTTTGTGCTTCTAACTCTTCTCTCCAGCCATGCTGCAGGAGATGGGGGAGTCGGAGGGCGAGCAAGTGAGCAGCATGAGGTTTGGAGTCCCAGTGGGAGCACTAAATTTAGAAGTACCACTCTTAAACCATGGCAGTCGTCCTGAAAGAAAATAAAAAGCAATGAAGTGAATTGTTTTGTATTGCCTGTGAGTGAGACTTGCAGTTGTCTGTTATTTTTACAGAATTTATTGTGTACAGAAGTTTTGACTACTGAGATGCGGAGCTTTTCATATGCCCAAAAAGCAAGTAATATTTTAAGCTTTGTTAGCCAAGTCCACTAATTGACTTGAAAACAAGAACTGCAAGGTTGAACTCTATGTTATATTGGGAATCAATAGAATCATCAGTTTTCACAGTCTGTTATCAGCAGCCCACTTGCTGAATGTCTGTGCTGCTATACACTGTATTAATTGTATTCTTTGTTTTTTAAGGTCAAAGTTTAGAATGACAAAAAAAACCACACTTACAAAAATTCATCCACTGATAGCTGGAAGGCCTGCCACCTCAGCTAGCTTTACAATATCCTACATTAACATATATCACAAGCAGTAAGATGTAAATCTGTATAACAAATGCCTGGGTTTTATTAGAGAAGGTAGGTCATTCATCACTATCTCCAGTGCTGTTTCTGTTTACCAGGTGGTTTAAAATTTAAAGGTCCTCAGGTACCATCTAGGGCAGAGGTACTTGGAAATAATTTTTTGCCTGCTGATAAAACTTAAATTCCCACCCCCCCAATTTAACACTAACGTGCATTTTCCAAGAATGTGAGTTAAGTTTATGATAATGTTCCATTATGAAAGACAATCGTTTCACGTGAAGCACTGGTAGTCCCAAAAAGAGCCTTACTCTTGTATCTCATTGGCAATTCTTAAAGCTCTGCTTCAAACGGCACATTGTATGCTTTGCTGTTTCTATTTGTACCACCTAATACCTGTCTAGTATCCGTTTCTGTACCACAAATAGACTGAACTCAGGAATAGGAGATCTTTCACTTGAATAACTGCAGTTCTGCAGCACAAAGCACAGAGGCATAGGTGGCTCCAGGTGAACCTTTGGCAAAGTAAGCTGTTGATGGTCCTGCTACAGCCTGATGAACAATTAAGCTGCTTTCCAGCACAGTGGAATGAGAAATATTTTCCCCAAAATTTTCATAAAAATATAATACCTGTAAAAAATTCAATTTTGGCACAGAGATAACTTTCAGAGTGTAAAACACTATTCTGATTTGTCAAGCCCTGGTGTGTGTGGGGTGGGAACTTGTCAAAGTTCTTTCTACACCTGGAGATTCAACCCAGAAATTTATTCTTGAAGTGTCTGGAAACCTTCTTCTTGTGGTTCAGTGCAGTTTTCTCTCATTAAATGTAGCCATTAGATCTACAGCTCTCCCTAACATTTATGTTTTACTTCCTTGCCCCTCCTCCTGGAATTTCACACTCCAGCTCGATATGATTTTCGTATTATAATTTTGCCCTTATTGCAATATCATCATCCTCACTGATAATCCTGACAAAATACTTACTTGGCTTAGTACTAACAGCCTTGCTTCCTTTATTTTTTTTTTTTTTCAGTGAACATATCTAAATAGCACTTTTTAGTGCTGTTTATCACGGCTACATACTGCTAGATTCTATGTGCTATATTAGCTAATAATTGCCTAATAGGTTACAATAGTTAACTGGCAGCCTAAGATGCATTGCTGGTGTTAGTCAAACAATGCAGCGGGGTGGAAGGACTTGGGCTGAGGAAGCGGGCTCGGTATACAACTCCAGGCATTACGCATACACCAGCCAGATCTGCAGGAACAAACTCTTGTTTTTAAATGTTTGTAATCAGCACCCCAGCCCTAAATTCCCACACACCACTTTGATTCTTTGAAATCTCTGTACCAACGTGACGTCAGAGAGAACCTGGTTATGTAATGTAGTATGGAGTTGAGGTTTTTTTTGTGTGTGTCCGTGTGTGTGTGTGTGTATGCGTTTCTCTATGTGTGTGTGTGTGTGTGTGTGTGTGTGTGTGAAATGCCAAGCAACAGGTTGCACTGTTTGTACAAGGTTCAGGCAAGAGCGACTGAAACAAAAACGACAAATTTTCCATTGGTTTCTGCAAAGCTCCGGAAAAGCTNCAACACAGGCGGTATCACCACACGAATTGTGACGCTCCAAAGCACTCATTTGGTAGCGAGGCATAAGGGATCTAATTATGCACGCGCTGCAATTAAGGCACGGAGGGAAATGTCGCCTGCCCGTCCCTCCCTGGCGCGGGGGGAACGGGACGAAAGACCTCCGGGCCGCGAGGGG
>VXBU01001470.1:611131-627259 GCA_013400315.1 Bombycilla garrulus
CGGCGCGGCTGCCGGGGCGCGCTGCCCGGTGGCAACCCCGGATGGCGGGCCCGGAGCCCGCGCGGGCTTGTCTTGGCTGCTCGAGTAGTGTTGAGGTGGGGGGGAAGAGCTCTGCTACCAGGCCCATTATCCGGGCATAAATGGCCCCGGCTTCCCTCTCCCATTATCAGAAGTGATATCTGTACCCCGGCCTAGGTGCCCTGATGCCCGTCCGTGGCTGTGACAAGCCTTGAGTTACAATTTTATTGTAAACGTGTTATCTTCCTAAAAAAAGAGTTCCTGAGGGTGCGAACGGACCCTTCTGATATCTTTTCGACAATGAATACTTGAAAAATATGTTTTTCTGGTCGGTCATAAAATATTCCGTAGTATGTCTTACAATTTGTCAACAGAATAGTCCACTGTTGAAAAGAGTTAGGTAAATAAGCACGTCTTTTTTGGCATGTATTTGATATTTGAGCTTCTATAGTTGTAGCTCTATGAGGCTAGGAAATGGGACCTTTTTTTAGGAGGGGAAAAAATAAGGAACTGACACTTTTTCCACGACTCAACCCCTTCATCTCTTCCTGTGTGAAACTGTCACCCAAAGACAAAGGCTGAAGCATTAACTTACAGAGAATTAACTATGAATACACAGAAGTAGAACTAGCCCACCTCATTTCAGCTGTCATCACTCACTGTTCCAGTTCTATAAAAGACTATATTTAACAGTGTTGATACTGCAGCATGTGTCAGAAGCATATATTCTGATGCATTATTCAAATACTGCTGAGTATATGTTCAGTTTTGGCATACGAACAGACTGCTCTTGAAACTGGGAAAGTGTAAGAAACTAGAAAAAGGAAATGAATTCACATAGTAATGTTGAAAATGACCAGCTGTAGTAAAAGTGTGCTCAGGCTTGATGTCTTTCAAGACTATTTTTTATGGTTCTGTTGGGTAGTTCCCAGTTACTGAAATAATGTTCAAGCAGTTCATATTGTTCAAAGTGATAGTACTTCTATGACTAGTTGAAACATGACTGAAACAGTAAGTTTACTGTGCTGTTTACTTTTTTTAGTCGGTTCAGTATTTTAATACAGAAAAATCAGTTATGTGGGAAAAGCTTCTAAGTGTTCTGTGAAAATATATCTGACTGTGATTGACACTGATATAAGTTAAGTGTTTTAAAACTGAATAAGCTACAGCAAAGTTCCATTAAGTTTTACTTGTGAACTGTTAAATCGAGCTATATAAATGTGTATGCCTGTGAATTCATAGGATTTATCCTCTGACTGTGCAGCTGTTTTCACAAATTAAAGGGTACATTTAGACCAAATGCTTTTTTAGAGGTATTTTGTCAATTGCTTTTTGATCTTTTGGGACATTAGTAAGGAAACAACACTTAAGCACAACAACAGTGCTTAAGCCATGATTCAGAATTGCATTGATTCAGTAGTAAATACTGCTGAAAAAAAATTCAGCAGTGCCATACCAGCTTGTTCTGTTTGAAGCTTAAAACAGTCAAATGCAGTTCTTTTAAAAATGCTGGCTTATACATGAAAAGTCTTTTCCATGCTCTTCAGAATTTAGAGTGATGAGAACAATAAGCTACATATGGAAAGTATAAAGCTTTGGGGGTTTTCTCTAAGAAAGAAGCAACTAAAGAATAGGGCAAAGAGAGGCAAATCTTAGAAACATCTATGAAGTGACTGATTAATTTCTTCATTAGTTCTTCATGTATACTGCAGAGAGAAAAAAAGAAAATTGACTTGAAATGCAACATTTTTAAAGTTAGGTATTGGAAGAAGAATTGCTAGAATTAGAAACCAATTGAATAGGTGGTTTAGTAAGCTGTAGAGTTTATTCCTTTAGATATTTTTAAGGGTAGCTTGGGAACGGTGTGCTTTAAGTTGTATTGTTCCAATGGACAGACAAGGTTAGTGTCTTTTAACTGATTCAGCTGCGAGGACAAGATTGTGGACTAGTTTGTCCCAGCGGTATTTTTTGCATTCTTTATGACCATTTAATAAATGACCAGTTAATAAAATCTGAGAGATTGAGGATTCTTCCATCTCTCCATTTATCTCATTTTTCTAACTGTACGTTAAATAAACATCAGATTTTTCCAAGAAAGAACTTCTATTGCTTATTAGTTCTTTTGAGTAACATTGTCTACTTTCATTAGTAAAATCAGTATAAAAACTACACTTTTGTTTCACAGAACTTGAATTAGTATAAGTTTTACTTCTTGCAGTATTGTCCGGATGATCTTCAGGTCCTGTGGTTGAAAGACCTAAACTTCTGTTTAGGAAAAGAAAAAATGCTGCATTTCCTTGTATGTCTCAGTTTTAGCATCTGCTACGATTACATCTCAGTGTTTTGAAATTCTACTGGTGCTTGACAAGTGAGGAGAATTAATTGTCTGAGGAGATTTTACCCTTTCATTTAGAATGGCGAAAATTATTGTTTGTTACAGCTGCAGGCAAATCTGAACTCAGTGTCTTCTACTCTCAGAAACTGAAGAGCTGTTATGTTCATCAGATTTTTAGGCTCAGTATAATTTGTGTGACCAACGGGTCTTGATGATGTCATTTAATGCCTTTGTAGCTGCAGTGATATTCTTGAGAACCTTGCCAAATTTTTCTGGTTTTACGGTATCACGGAAGTACAGTTTTCAATACTGAAAGTTATTGATATTGGGACAGTTTTGTTATAGAGGGGAAGCCTGTCAGTTTTTCTTGGATGATTTCTGCCCTGACTTCTGTTGTTCCTGTTCTTTTGTGGCTCTCTTAGTCAGAGATGTGTCACTAGCTCAGGTATGACATTACAAATGCTTTCATACTCTTGGCTACCTCTTGCACATATTTTGCCTCCATGGTCTAGGGTATAAAACAACATTTCTCACCTGCTAATAAATGTTTTACTTAAAGTGCATGATAGTGACTTAAAAATAGCTAACAACTCAGCAATCAGTTTTACCACTTTTTCTCTCTTCCTCCCAGAATTTTCCTACTGTGCTTCTTTGATCTGTTGCTTGCCGTAACAATTTGTGAGCTGATGAGAATACAGAAGTTACTTGGTTAAGAATTAGGCAGTTACAGTGGACAGAAACTACCACATGGAGTTTATTTAGTGACTAAGGGAACAAATGAAATAATTAGATGTTTGAATAGGGAATGCCAAGTAGCAGTACAAATATGTACTGTATACAGAATATATTAGTGAATCCATTCTACTGTCCAGTTCTGGTGTCCACATGTGATAGAAGATGTTCACTTAGAATAAGTTCAGACATCTCAAAATCTAATAGGGAAAGCAGAAGTCCTGTCTTTGAGGGAGAGAGTTGGAGAACCTTTGTCTGTTTTGCTAAACTTTAGAGTTGTGTGCTGAAATAATTCCATAAGAGGAAGATGTCTTCTAGGATAAGGATTTTTAGGTGAGCAGATAAAGATTTAAGGTACTGTATAAACTGAAGCTGGTCAGGTTTAGGCCAGAAGGAAGATGTTGCTTTTTCTGCGCTGTTAGCCAATGAATTTCGGTGCCAGTCATCACTTCACAAGAGTGACGAGATAGATTCTTAATCTCTTCTTGGTTTTTAAGACTTGTGAATTAGTAAAACCACAGAAGTACAGTATTTTTAGTTTTCACATGTCGTACACATCACTTCTGAAGTTCTGCTGAGTCTAGGTAGAGTACTGTTGTTATCCATGCAGTGCATTTCTTGGACAGTGAAAAAAAATATTTTCTTAACCTGTCGGAATTTCATTGCTTTTCAATTGTAATACTTGGTCACTGAAGAGAGTAAGTAAAAATGAAATGGGGTAAAAATACTTTCCACTGAGTGATCAGTAGACATGATAAGTTCAGCCTTTAAGGATTTTTCCTCCAGAAGTGAATTTCCCAACTGAACATATAAGCATTTTAAAGCTGCAGTGAAAACTTGGGAATCTTGATCAACAGACTTCTGTAGCCCTGCTTAAAAACCCTGCAGTGCTCATCATTGATGACAGCCATGATGCTGAAGTGCTTAGCCTTTAATAGTATTTTACGCTGTGGTTTTCAAAGAACATGCTGAATTGGAGGGCACCCAGAAAGATTGTCAAGTTCAACTCAGCCCTACACAGGACATCCCTGAGAGTGAGGTCATGTACCTTTTTCTCAGTACTGTCCTCTCAGTGTTTTCCACATTTCGTCATCCATCATTCCATTGTGCATGAACATGTCCATGAATGTTAGCGGAAGATTTTACTTGATTTCACTGGGGCATGATGAGATGTTATGGACCTACACTTCAATAATATTTGGAATGATATTCTGTATTATTTTTTTGATAACTTCATAAAATGAGAAACAAAGAACACTATGTCACGGTTCCAAGGATGGAGTAAGAGTTGGATGGGTTTTTTATTTTCAAATGAGATTTAAGTTGCTGATTTTGTCTTCTAAACCTTGTAGTCGAAGTTTGGTGTTAGGCTTCTCTCACTACATAAGGAATGGTGCTGCATGTGGTCAGTGGTTTGCAAAGATTTAAATTCTTCTGGAAAATACTTAGAGTGGAAATTAGTAGATACATTTTTCTTCTGTTAATTGATTAGGTGGGGTGAGAGCATGTTAAAATCATGTTTGTTCCAGGCTTTTGCCTGAAAATTTATTTGTTAGATTGTTTTTTAATGAAAAGTCTTTAATTAAATGGAAAATTTCTAAGGGTATACAAAACGCTTACATGGTTGTTAATATAATGTTCACACTGAAATTTTAAAATAAAATTGCACTCCACAAATTTTAGTGAATTGTACTTTTTGGTTGGTGTCTTGGTAGTATGGATGAAGAATGTGTGCTTAGGCTACTGCAGCACATTATGGGAGTGGAGAATATGGTAAGCTGTGAGAATTTGTTTAGCTGGTTTGAAATCTTGGTGAATTTTGTTGAACTAAACACTTATTTCTGTAGAGGAATCTGGAATACTTAGACAAATTTCTTAAAAATGGGAGGTAAACAATGTTTTTTTTTGTCTTTGACCCCTACATTATTTTCTTGCGGATTTATCTATATTTTGAATAGAAAGTTGGTATTGTTTGTGTGACAGAGGGGAATAATTATCATCATTTTGAACTTGAAAAACTTGTTAATTCTGAAAGAAAATTGTATTTTAAGGCATCTATTAATTATGAGTGTATTTGGTCAAGCAATTTTCATCACCTTACTCAAAGTAGAAATACAGATACAAACCCGTTCATGTTGTTATTTTTATAGTTGCAGTTGTGCAAGAATGAAAATCAGATGCTGTGCCTTTAAGCAGGAGTCCTGATTTGCTTTCTGCAGAACAGTTGTTCCACTTTGTCCTCAGTATTGCTTAATCTGTACTCATGCACAGTGAGGAGAGTAAAAAAATTCCTCACCTGTGTCTCTGGACAATTTGCACAGTTTTACTGTTAAAAGTGGAATAGCTTCTGTTCAGAAGATACGATGTCCCAGCAGTACACAGTGCAGAATGAGTGTCTCTCTGTGAAGTGTCTTTATTGCATATTAAAGTCTTCTGGTTTGATTTTGAATTCAAAGAGTTGATGTATCGGTCAATAGAAATAAATCTAGGTTACATGTTGTTTAATTCTGTCTATATATAATGGTCGCAAGAATTCAGTATGTTTTTGATAGCAGTGGGAAATAACCAAGGCCTTAGTCATAGTGTTCAGGTATTTTTCTGTCAGCTTGGATGTTGAGATAAATAATGAATGGTGTTGTACGTATGCACTTGTTTTACTTGTTTCTATTGTGTTAATTAGGTTAATTAAGTCAAAATATGCAGTAAATCACAGGTGAACTTGAGTTACATTAAAAAGTTACAAATAGTGGGAGAATTTTAGAAATCAGTAAGTTTCCTGCTAGTACTTTCTTTTGTTCAGTGAACAATGTCCATGTTGTCATGCAACTGCAAAATTTTAAAACATCGATAAACTTAAAATTGGTTTTTATTATTTGTTGAGCTTTTATTTAAGAAATGAAGGTGTATTTGCAAGTGTTGTAATAGCTTCAGATTTTTTTGTACTTGTAAGTTAATGTTCAAAGGCTGTAAGTAGTCCTATTTTGGGCTGCCTTGAGTCTCTACAGCTGATCATTTGATCATACATAAGGATGTGGTCTTTTCTGGTAAATCTAATTGGGTGGCCCAGTTTTATTGGGTTTGCATGGCAAGGTGTTTGGTAGCGAGGTTGCTACAGGCCTGGTTTTTAGGAGAAGCTGCCAGAAGCTTCCCCTGTGTCTTACAGAGCCAATGCCAGCCGGCTCCAGATGGACTGACCTCTGGCCAATGCTGAATATCCCAAATTGAAAGGGACCCATAAGGGACATTGAATCAAACTTCCTGCTATTTGCAGGACTGCCTAAAGCTAAACCATATGGCTGAGAGTGTTTTCCAGATGATCCTTGAACTGGCCAGCTTGGTGCTGTGACCACTTCCCTAGGGAGCCTGTTCCAGTGACCAGCCACCCTCTCAGGCTTTCATGATGTCAATTCCCCTCTTGCAGCTTCATTCCATTTCCTCCTGTTTTATTGCATTATCTGGCATTCTATAGACTCTAGAGTATAAATTGCCCCTTGTATATGATAATCCACTTCAGACAGGCAAGAAACATTTTACAGAAGAGAGCAGATATATCTTATGAAACAATCTGAAGCTCTACTCAGAAGTAAATGCTGGATAGTGAAGTAGGTCAGACTTGAACTGAGAATATATTCACGTGCTCCATGGTTTTTTTTCTACTTGCACAAAGAAAATTGTAGGTATACATAATATAACCAAGAAAAAGCTACTAAAGCTAATTAAACTGTACAAATACTTCCAGTATTGTTAATACTGGAAATTCCATATTTGAGTGTAATTTTCAGAAAATGGTGCATGCATGTTCTTGCTTACTTTCAGGTAAAGGTTTGGGACTATTCCAGCATTCCGTGTTATTAACAGTTGGTTTAAGTGACTTAGTTGTACTGTTTTTCTTCAAAAAATTTGAGGTTACTGATTTATTTGAAATATCTGTAAATGTCAGGTATCTGCTGTTTTAGAGTTAACCAGTTCATTTGGCTGTGCAGTTATCTTAGTTTTTAAGGTTTGCCCCTCAAAGTAGAATATCTAGAAATTTGAGACTGTTCTTCACGTTAATTCAAATCCTGCAGATTTTTTTTACCTCAGAATATGGGTTTGTTATGCTGCTCACTAAGCTAAACTAATGACATGTCAGAGAATAAAATCTGGTTGGGTGAAATCTTGATTCCACCAGATAACAAACATTTCTTAATCATAATTATAAAAAGTGGATAGGCCATACATTTTAACTTTGATGGGGAGTTCTGGGGTAGCCTTCTTGGTCAGGTCCACAGTTCAAAATACTACTGTGGCATTAGACTCATTTAGAACTCCTTCCTGCATTAGGTATATAGTAACAGAAATAAAGGCAAAAAACACTGTACCAAGCTTAACATGTGTATTTTGGTCTCTATTTTACTAATGCATGGTATGCAATTTTTGTATCTGAGACAACACACATTACGGGGAACTGTGTCCAGTCCAAGTGCATACCCCAAGTTTTTAATGTTTTTTCCTTAAAAAGGGATCAAATATCATTTAAGAAATAAGGGTTTAGCAGATGTAGTTCTATTTACTTGAACTTCCTCTTAAATTACTGGACATGCCTCCAAGGTAATAATTAGTTTTCATATGGTTGATTATATCATGGATATTATAACACTGATAAAGAGATAAATTAAGTTGCCTTCCAGTGGTTTGCCTTCTCTTGTGCATATGAGTCGTCTTGTTGATCTTGGTGAGAATGCTGTATTGAATGTGTTTTTAGAGTCAAAAACTTTAAGTTATAAATCTCTGATTATTACTTTTCCCATTAATGCTGAGAAGTCTGTATTGTAGCTATAGACGTGCTTCAGCAGGTTGGTTGATTCGCCTTAAACTGAGCATGGTGTAATTGTGCTCTTTTTTTTTTCTCTTCCCTGGCATAATCTTTAATGTGGCATATCCTTCTTGGATAAAATGAGGATAGTGTATGGCATTTGAATGCAAATTTCTGGTTTCCCTAATCTTACTGGAAAAGTAATATTTCATGTCTTGATTAATAGCAGGTTCCTGTAATGTGGTGTTCTGGTTTTGGCCAGGATAGATAATTTTTCCACTGAGGGAATGGATCCTGGTTATTATGCTCAACCACCCTCAGGGGTGGGAGTCAAGGGCTCCTGCTTGGGAGAAGAGAGGTGTGGCTTCAGGATGAGAAAAGGCATGGTGGGAGGTGGAAACCCATCCACCACTGTTCGTTATCCCCCTGGATGAGCATTTTGTATGTAAATCACCCCCTTTTTTATACTTCCATTATTATTATTGCTATTGCTGTACATTTTTCTTATTTCTGTTTCCAGTCAATTGTTATTATCTCAGCCTGTAATCTCTGCCTTTTGTGCCATGGGGGAAGGGGAGCAGTTTGTTTTTTTTTTTTTTTTTTTTTAATTGAGAGTACTATATTGGGGAATACCATTCTTAAACCAGGATAAGAGAGATTATGGCTAGTATGGCTGTGTTCCATAATAACTCAGTAGTTTTTCTCACCTGTACCAGATTTTTATTGAAGCAAAAGTAGCAGAATGTTCATTAAAGGTCTAATATGTATAAATTTAGATATAGATGTACATGCACATACATGCCTATAGCCAGTAATTTGCTGTAAGAATTCACATCCATAGTGCCTGCTAGCATTTTTCAAAATCTCTACATGCAAATTTTTTTTCTTGGCTAAATAAATTCAATAAACCTTTTTTTTTTCCATGTAACACATGTTACCTTCACTTTGTAGTAAAGGAGCTTGACTGTCCTGTTTAGTTTTTATCATACTTACATACTTGCATGATTTATAAGTGGCCTTTCAGCTTTCTTTATACAAGAAATATTAAGCTCTTTTTTGAGCCTGAAAGATTTCTAAATTGGAACTTCCTAAATGTGAAGGGAAGTGATGAAAGATTTTTTGCACTTCGTGTTAGTAAATGTTACAACATTTCTGTTAGGGAGGACTCTTAAGGATACTGCACAGCATATTTTGGTTGATGGCAAAATTAATTGGATATGGAAAAAGAAAGCTGATTAAGTATTCAAATAGATAATATTGAATATTTAAAATCTAGAACACTGAACCGCAAGCTTTCTCACAGTGTTAAATTTTATTATCAAAAATTTGTATTAATCATTTTGTTGCTGGGTGTGATAAGACATTTAACACAAAACATTTGAAAAGTAAAATGATTCTCCAGGAGCAGTAATTTCTTAAGCATTAATTAAAATAAAGGCAGTTAGCCTGTATGATAGTTTCTCTTCTGTGTAAAATGATACCTTTCCTTCTTAAGATTCATGATTCACTCAAATTTAGGTCAAGAAAGTAGAGGCCAATGGGACAAGGCTAGCAGGTTTGGTGGTGACTGCATTCATAATCAAAAAGACAGTTGCAGCTCTTATGGGATAGAGCTGGATGGCCACAGCGGAAGAGAAAGGGGAGACTGCTGTTGGCCTTAAGTGTTTTCATGAGAATGAAAATTTAGTGTATAAAGCAAAAGGCAAGGGCATGTCAGATAATCAAATTCAGCTTCATCCTAACATAGTAGCAAAATATTTGGGACAGACCAGGCAGAAGATGAATACTTTTAGGAAGGAGAAAGAATGCGTATGGTATCTTAAAAGAATGAATAAAACTCGGAGCATCACTGAACAAATTTGGTATCTTAATCTTAAAGACATTCTGGACAGAAAGTTATAAAAGACAGGTATCACTGGACTTCGTGAAAGACAGACTGACAACATTTTAATCTGGATAAAAATACTGTAGAGCTGAGATTAGATATATAATTGCTTTATATGGAAGTGTGTTGTTGATAAATATTTGTAGGAGGAACATCTAGTCCTCTACAAAAAGCAGAGCATTTAATGTTTGTGTTGATGTTGACTCAGAGGAAGAAAACATGCTCTCTGGCTCTTGACAAGCCATCAGAGTTCTGAAGTTTTTTATGTTGCACTTGAATGTTATGAATAAAACTCCAGCAGGAGCAGGAGACAATTCTTATTGAAATTTAACTTGAATCTCCTGAATTTGAAAATCAGGCACAGGAGTCAAAGATGATAATTGTTCATGACAAAAAGGGAATTTTTTTTTTCACCTTGCCGTTTTTCAGCCTCTGCTATGTTGTATTGGCAGTCTTGCAAAACTGTACCTGGTGCTGTTAGTGAGATCTTTAATTGACTGCAGTTCAAGTCCTCTCTGGTAGGAGATGCTGATAATGGTCAGCAGAACAGAGGGAAAAGCAGTGTCATTTCACAAGGCTGATCAATGTTGGTACATTACCGTGAACATAGTAGGAAGTGGTAGCATGACAATAATTAATATGTATTAATAATTAATATGTCTTCTTCCTTTTAAGGTATCTAGTGGATAGTCGCTGGTTCAAACAGTGGAAAAAATATGTTGGTTTTGACAGCTGGGACAAATACCAGATGGGAGATCAGAATGTGTACCCTGGTCCAATTGACAACTCTGGACTTCTCAAAGGTAACTGCCTCTCACTGTGAAGTAAGCCAATAATAATAAAGTGTGAAACCGTCACAGGTAATTAATCTTTTGAAGTTTGCAGTGTTAATGAACCTCAGCATATATAAAGATAAAAATTTTGGTTTCTTTTCAGACCGTGACAAGGGAACTGGAATAGATTTCCATAATAAATACAATTATTGCAACTTTTTTGTAATGGTAACAAAATAAGTAATAATGTAGAAATTCCTTGTTTATAATGAAATTTTGGGTTATCTTGAGAACTGAAAATTAGTCAAGTTGACAAAAAGGTAGCTTGAGTTCACTAAGATTTCCCTTTTTTTGGTAGCTTGACCAAATTAGTTGATTTAAAACAAGATTTTTAAGTCAAGCTCTAAAACTAACTTCTGTAAATGAGCCCCAAGGCCTTACTTTAGTTCTAGAACAATTGAAGAAGTGGTATTATTCAGTTCAGTGACTTAAGCTGTGTGAAATGATATAGGATAATTTCCTGTTTTCTTGGTCTTGTAAGGATGTTAAACTCTGTCACTGCTATAATTACTCAAGTCCAACTGACTTTTGCTGAACTGTAGCCAAATTCATGAACACAGGTCTCAGAGTACTTTCCCACATATTTTAATCTTCTCATCAAATTCTGTATTTAATGGTATCAAAATACCATTAAAGCTGTTAATATTTAATCTGCAAAATCTAGCGGATACAAAATTGACCAGATTTTCTTGTTTGCATTTGCAGGTAATGTAATAATACTGCATGTTCTATTGGCACATAGTAATACCCAAGTTTTTCCAACTTCTTGATGAACTCTTGATATTTTTAATTCAAAACTTCTGTAATTAATATCTCATTATTTTACAAATTAAATGTTAAAGATGATTGCATCTTTCATAAAACTTTTTGAACCACATTCTACTAATTCTCGGTGTGAATAAGTGTGTCTGACACTGCCTTTGTAGAAAGTGCTGTATTGTCATATACATCTATATGTTCTCTTCCATCCAGAAATTTTAGGGTCTTTTTGCTCCAGCTAAGTGTTGTGTTTTGTTTTCTGAAATGTGAGTATTTAGATCTTTCGTGCATCCGGTTACCCTCCAACATTTATTGTTCCTGTGTAAAAGTAGGTTTAAAATTAAGGGCATTAGTACCCAGGAAATAGTAGTTTTCTTCTTTACCCACTGCAAAGCAACAATCCTCTGTACTAGGTTTTCTATGTAGCATAAACTGACCTTGAAAATGCTTGGATTTTAATCTTGTCTTTGGTGCATAGTATGCTCTAGTAGCTCTCATGCTGCACTCCTTAAAAATGTGCATCTCATATAAAGAATAAAATAATTCAAAATGAGCATGCTTTCTCAGATATTTTGTAGTGTAATGCAGTGATAAGGAAACTAACTGAATTCACGAAAGGTTGATTCCAGGAAACTGAAGCAGTATGTTGTGCTTATATTACTTAAATGCTTCTCCCTTGTTTCCAGAACATTTGGATGAAGTGAGAGCAATGAAAAGTAGCAGGTAGAGATTTCGGTTAATCTAAACATGTGCAAAAAATGTCAAATGTGATGTAATGCACGTGTCGTTCAAAAGAAGAGAAACATCATCAAAGCAGGCACAAGAAAGTAGGTATTTAGAGTAGCTGATTGCTCATCATAGAAAACAGTGTTGTGTATGAGGGACTGAATTGTCAGAATCGGGGTATCTGATAGTTCTGAAAAAAAGTTATACTAGAAGAAATGATGGTATTTTTAGAAGGAGATAATAGAATCAAATTACACCTTCTCACAATACAAGATCAGTGCAGAAATACTGTATGAATCTTGTGAAGAGTTATGTAGACCTGAAGAAGTGCTTGTGGATGTCTCCCCACACTGTGCTCCCAGTTACAATGTGATGCTTGCAGACGGAGAGACAGCTGCCCTAAATGTTTGAAACACACACTGACTGACATCTGGAATCACCTCTTAGACCTAAAATATACCTCTTAGTATAAGAGGTAAGGATTGAATGAATCTTAATAAGGATTGAATGAAAGCTAAAAGCATGCTTGCTTACCTTAAGAGATTCCAAGTTTTGCTTCATTCAAGTGCAGCATCTCCCCTTCTCTGCAAAGAATTTTGGAGTGACTGTTTCCAGAGCACAAAGGATCCTTTAAATAGGAAGTTGTACCATGCTACTTTCCTAATCTGACATAGGGTGAACGACTTCAAACTTTGTTTTGAATCTACAGTTAACTACTCATTTTCAGCAGTGGAAGTATCCATGATGATGTGGGAATACGTGTGAAGTGAGTGGGAGAAATGAATTGATTTCTCTGAAAGCTAGGGTGGTTATGATAACAAACTAGGTGCTTATAATTGCATGGGGATATAAAGTTGTCACTCATGCAGTAAAGGAATACCACCAGTAATAGTGTGCTAAGCATAAAGTGGATAGTTTGCCTACGTCATTTCAGAAGACCTGCTGTGAACACCATAGTACTGGTAACATAATTGCGACTCAAAATATTTTGTCTGCTGTTTGTGTGAAAAATGTTACATTAAAAACTCAGGTACAGAATTACAGTATTTAAGTGAAAATAATCTTTCTCTTATAGATGGTGATTCTCAGTCTCTCAAGGAACATCTCATTGATGAGCTGGACTACATCCTGTTGCCAACTGAAGGCTGGAATAGGCTAGTGAGCTGGTACACACTGATGGAAGGTCAAGAGCCAATTGCACGCAAGGTACTTTTTAGCTACCTGCTGAGATGAATATGATTCAGATGTAATCCTGCAAATGTGCAGGAGCTACACAGGAATTTATTAGCAGACTTTTAAATCCTGGCCTATGATAATCATATAGAGAACTCCTGCTTTAGTTGCTTATTGATATCTAATTTTTATTCAGACTTTTGAGACTTAAATGTGTAGTATTGAGGCTGGGGGATACAAAGAAATACTTTATTTTTCTGGAAGTAAGTTGTCTTAATAAATATCTCAAGAAGAATTTGCTTTAGAAGCTTGTATGGCTATTAATGCAAATGATTTTGTAATTAGGTAAATAACTCTAAAACTGTATTGACTATGTTAGTGAAAAGCTAGCTGTAATGATGTTAACACTGGTGGAGTAATTGGTGGTTTCTTTCTGATAAACACTCTGTGCTCAGCTGCTTTCTAAGGGAGTTATTTCTTTAAGCAAAAAGCTTACCTCAATGCCAGTAGTAGTCCATGGTATGGTGGATAGTGTGCCCTCAATCAGTATGAGATCTTTACATTTGTTTTTGTTTGCTCCAGCACATAACACTCACATTATTAAGGTGATAGGACATTTCACCACTTTATTGATCATGCAGTCTTTTTTTGTTTGTGTTATTTCGTAAGATTTTCAAGTGATTACAGCTGTATCCTCACTGGACTGAATTACTTAGTTTTTAAAATACATTTTGGTATATTTATCCTTCCTGTATTGACTACTAGGTTGTTATTTTTCCAGTTACATGGATCTTTATTTTAATTATTTTTAAAATTTTTTATTTTTTAGTTTTATGATTTCTGGTCTGTTTCCTTCTTGTGGCATATGTGTGGTCTAACTGCATGCATACTGGCTGCTTACTTGAAGTCCACTCCTCAAATAAATAGTAGATATTGCTGTAGAAGCAGTTTTGGGTCTTCAAAAGTAATATGGCCAGCAGCAGAAGTTTGTTTAAGGGTTTTGTAATATTTTCTCTAATGTAATAAAATAGTTGTTTGGTTTTGTTTTAAAGAGACATCTTTGAAATGTCTGTCTCTTTGTCTAGTTCTAATTGTTAGAGCTGAAATCCATTAAAATAACTCCTCCTTTAAAGATATATCTGTTAACAACTTGTTACTGTTTTTTTCTAAAGAGATGGATTTCAGTAAACTGCATTCTCTTGCATCATGGTAAAGTAAAAAGTCTAATTTTTTTCAGTTTGGGAGGAAGATGAAAGAAGTGAAATTAGAGTAAGTTCCATTCCACTTATAAGTAGCTAACTGGAAAAATACATGGAGTACCATGAGTTGTCAGGTAAACTGGCATAGCTTTATTATTGTCTGCCAATGCAAACAGCAGTTACCCTCTGAGAAGGATATTCCAGTTCAGCATTTTTGTTTCTAATGCTTTTGTCACTCACTATTATTTTTCTTGTCTGCCTTTATGGGTTACTTTTCTTTCATCCCCTTTGTTACATCAGCTATTTTTGAAATGTGGATCCAAATTATAAATTGATAAAATTTTGTATTTGATCTATGTCAAATAATGATAAGACTTCTTGTAATAGGTTGTACTACCACTGGTGTCAGTTTTTCTTCTTAGAAGCGTCATAGCCATACTGCATGGTATTGTTTACTGCCACTATTTTGTTGTGACTCTAGTAGCTGAAAACTACTAAGCTGCTCAAATTAAGATGCATTTTTATTTAAATGCCATGGTTGACAGTCATTAAAGCTAAGGCAAGAAATGAAATGATTCACTAATTTCTTCATTTTTTTCTATGGTACATGTGTATAAGTTATATCTGTACGGCAGATAGCAGATCTCTCCTAGCAATTAGCTGGTGGCTTTATTTTAACCGTATTTGTCAGAAGTATCACGTATCAGGCTGATGGTTATTTTTGGAGCAGTCTACATGACTAAGAGTACTGCAGTTACACTTTGGAAGATCAAAGGGAAAAACATTTAAGAGGTGACCCTGAATATTTTTTCTACATTTTACTTCTATTAAAAAAAAATCCTGTGTATTTAACAATTCTGTAATCTATGTTTAAAAAATGAACATATAATAAACAACTGTAATGGCTAGGTAAAATTTCAAATGAATGTATTCCTCATCAGAATGTAAGTAGAAGATACGTAGGTTTTCTTTAAAAATGTGATATCCAGATTTCATTAGTGTGTATTATATTTTTGATAAGTACTCTTGAACTGTGAAAACTAGTTCTTGCTATTCTGAGAAAGTAGTAAACAATGACTGTATTTGGAAATAAAAGTAGCTTTGGGTGTTTTTTACCTTTTGATCAAGTATCTTTGGATTGAGGCTGCATATTTGTGATTTCTGCTGTCGTTAATACTTTGAAAGTCATCGTGTTATACATGAACAAGACAATCAACGGAAAAAAGTAGTTTCTAGCTTACTGTATATCTAAAAACTTATAGAAGAATTTCAGTTCTAATTTTTTGCATTTATTAAGTGTCTTATATTACATGAACTTCAGTTTCTTGAAGAGTTTTCAANNNCTATTTTCTAAAAATATGTGATTGGTACTTTTATGTGGTAGCAAGTTCTGCATAAATATCTAGGTAAACTGATAGATGGGTATTTTGACCATTAAAAACAATGGGAGTAGTTTTGTTTGGGTCAAAATTAAAAGATAACAAATGGGAGTATTGAGGGGGTTTAATACAACTTCAACGATATAATTGTGTGTTTTATTATCTAAGTATCTGTATTAACTTCAGAGGTTTGAGCTTTTAAGGAAGTGAATAGGGTGATGTTGTTTATTGGATTTCATAGTACTTTTTATTGGCTTTTGATGTGTAAGAAATATATTTTTATGTTTTTCATTA
>VXBU01001471.1:0-10587 GCA_013400315.1 Bombycilla garrulus
ACTACACTTTGTGAAGACTCCTTAGTGTCAACCAAAATGTGGTTTAGATTTCAGTCTGCCTTCAAACACTGCCATAGGACCTGAATTCTGGATGTCACCTTATATTTCATCTTTAAATTTCAGAGTCTCTCCACTCTACCCCTTACTGGCATATTAAACATGAAAAAATTAGATAATCATTTTAATTGGCATAAAATGAAAATATAATCATAATTTCTGGAAGTTCAGGGCATAACTTAAAAATACCTTTATAGTTGATGTAAATTGCAAGAGCTTAAATGATTTTGTTCTGTTTAGCACATGAAATGATTAGAAACTTACTAAAGAAAATATCATACTACAAAATTTCTGAATTTATCAAAGGTTTAGAAAGTTGCTTACTCTGCCATCACTATAAATCCGAAAATTGATCTTTCTAAGAGCTGCCCTGTCCAAAACCTCTTTGACGGAGCATCCACATGTGATCGTCAAGGTATCAAAGAACAGATCATGATGTAGTTTATGACCAGCTCGCCTGAGACCTATAAAAAAACAGCAAGTTAATTCTATTATACGCACACTGTATTGTTTGCTCAGGCGGCAGTTGCAGAACAATACTAAGTATCTCATAAGTAAATGCTTATACATAATAAATCAAAATATGCCCCTTGTATAGGGAGCAGCAAAATCACCATCTTTTTAGTGAAATGTCACTGTGTATGAAATGCAACTAAATCAGATTCAAACCTAAGTAATAATGCAGATTGAGTCTAGGGAAAGTCATTCTGATACATCAAATCTGACATATATACAGCAGCAGAGTTGGCATATGAATGCAATAAGGACAAAATAATAAGATAAGGAAAGATATTAATGGAAGTGAACTGTCACAGAGCTTGCCATAACAAAGTTTAGAGTCTTAGGATTCTTTGCAGTAGCAAGAGGTCTTCTGGCTCAACTGGCAAAGAAGGTATGGATGTTTCTTACAGTAATCCCTTGGTTCCAAACATTCCAGTTTTGTATAGCTCATTCTGACAGCAGTTGTAATCTTATCAGTGAAAAAAAAAAACCCTACCATACCACATAGTCCAGATGGAATCATTATTTCCTGCTACAGATTCTGTGTTTTTCTTCAGCTGTTAAACTCTAGGATTTCAATGGTTGTAGCAGTTATGATACTCTACACAATTTAACTGCAATGTTTCTATTGTTTTAATATAATTCATTACCTTCCTTTGCTATGTTATTAGTACTCTGTGCAGATTTCTGTGTGTAAACTAGGATGGTCTATCAAAAGAAATAGATGTTGGCAAACAGCAGTCCAACAGCATCATCTAGAGTCTCACTCTGTAGACTTCTGTTAGTGTCTCAAGAAAATACAACCAATGATTTCAAGTTCTTATCCTACAGGTATCTAATTTTTGGATGTCACTATCAGAACTACAGAAGTTGAGAGAACACACATCAGATGGACACCCCTGCCCCCACCCTATAAGTTTACTGAAGATGTATTTTTTAAGGGGTAAGGATTTTAGAACAGTTTCTGTAAACATTAAGTACACACCTTCAGCCAAGATTAGAGTCGCATTGTGCACTCGTCTTGCAATATGCCTTAGTCCATCAGACCCGTGGTAGATACCAAACATGGCTGACATATTAGCCAGAAGGGCCTAGGATCCAAATACAGTTTAGTTTATTAGAAATGGTTATTGTGAGCAAAGACTACTTCAGGTAAGTTTATGGAATATTTTTTTAGCACCCAGAGACAACCACATATCCTCAGCTGATATTACAGGTGCTTATACTTTTATGAAACTGTAAGGACTGATTATGAGTTCAATGCTGTTTGAAATGTAACTGTTTTAGCAATTAACATGTACTTAAATTCAGCTACTGCAACAAAGACATTTGAAGACTTTTAAGCCAAGCTTGTCTCACAGCAACCCATTTTCTAGGACCAGTACTAAAAAAAATATAGAGTTTCTCCTGAATACTAAGTAATTAAACTTCTGTCAATAATAATAATAATCTCTCCTCAAAATCTGCCACAACATTAAGAGCAGCATGGCAACTGTAGGAGCAAAAACAGTTATGACCCTGTATAGCTGGAGGTCTGTGGGAGTATGCCGAAGATAACTATTTTGAATGCTTACTTACTTAATCATGGCATTTTCTTGTAAAGACATCACTTTGCTGATGTAACATTTTTGCATCAAATCACACAGACAAAAATATAAGTTGTGACAATTTGAATAATTAGTTTTACAATTTAAAAGTTTATTTCTTCTGCCTTGAGTTGGAAATTTCAGACCTCTGGAATTCTATTTTATGAAGAGTTCTGTCTTGTTTGTAACACAGCACTACTCAGTGGTGCTCATGCTACAAGCCAGACAAACTCATGACTCTGCATTAATTCAGGACTACAGTAAGGAAACAGATAGTAAGACCCTTTTTTCAAGCAGACACCATTATTCAAAGGACTCAAAACAAATCAACAAAGACCAGAACATTTCTATGTCCTTCTTTCTACTAAGATCTCTCTAAAGTAAAGCAAACTCACTGTCCAACTTGTTCCTTTCTAGCACTGAAAATAAGGTGTAAGTTACCTGTGCTGTGCAGATGTTGCTGGTAGCTTTATCCCTCCGGATATGCTGCTCTCGTGTTTGCAAAGCAAGCCGGTACACTTCTTTCCCACTTGCATCTCTAAGTCACATGAGAAAACGTTGCTTCTATTAGTTTAAAACTAGTTATTTATGACGCAGCGTTTTAAGCATGCTAACCTGAAACAACCTATGTATCCTCAGGGACAGAAGAGTGCTGGAGAGAGCAAAGCATCAGTCAGGAGAGTTGCAATAACCAAAGAGAGCAAGACTAAAGCATCTCTAGATTTCTGTTTATAACCTAGCTGGTTAGGTAGAGCACACAGTGAAATTCTCAGCAAATAACAGAAGAATTTGGTATTTACCTTAAAGTGACACAGATAATTGCAGGTATTTTAACTGAAAAATAATACAAACTAAATATTCATAAGATTTTTGATAACTGTGAATATTTTAATTATTATGGTTACAGAAGTACTTCTGGATACCCTCTGTGCCAAGGACAAGCAGTCTTCCTAGTGACAATTACTTGTCATTTCAATTATTACTAGTTAGACATGTTGTTAAAATACACAGTACATCACTATCAGCAACTATTAGAGGCAGATTTTGCAAATTATTTTTCTGCCTTTTTTAAGCATAACTAAAATTAGAACTAATAATGTTCCTTATAGATTATTTTGGAGGTTCACTGAATTTTCTACTTATTTGCATTTACGTTTTGTAAGATTGAATGACAGAGAAAAAGACCTAACAGTACATAATATATGGAGTAAGTTAGCTTGCAAAGCCTCCTGCTATCACAATGAATCCACTCTGCTTTTGGTTATCTCTTCAGTCCAATGCCACAAGAACTATAGACAGTTCCACACAATTAGAATTCTTGAAGCTCTCTGCCTCAAAACTGAAGGCAACTTTTAGACTCACAGTTTTCAAGAAAAAAGGGTGCTGGGTACAACACCATGGTCACCTGTTTTTCACAAAGGCTGCACAAGATGGTCATAATATTTTTTTTATAATTTCTTATGTATTAGCAGGATCTCTGAGAGGAGACTTTAGATTGGATATCAGGTAAAAGATTTTCAAAGAAAGGATTCTACAGCATTGGAACAGGTTGCCCAAGGAATCCCTGGAAGCATTCAAAAAGTGGGGGGATATGGCGCTAGAGGACATGGTTTAGTGGTAAACATTGTGGTCGGTTGGTAGTTGGACTGGATGATCTTGAAGGTCCTTCCAACCTTAGGGATTCTAAGACACCATGGCTTCAATCTTCACTTAATGGCAGAGGGAGCCCTTACCTTGTGACACCCACCATTCTGCCTGGCATCATTCTCACTAGATTTTCCTTGACAGCAAAGAATGCTGCGTGGGGCCCCCCATAGCACAGCGGGACGCCAAACCTCTGGGAGTTACCCAGGACAACATCTACTCCAAACTCTCCAGGAGGCTTCAGAATACAGAGGGCCAGAAGGTCGGTAGCACAGCAGGCGAGAGCCTGAGAACAGAAACGGACAAAGCAGTCAGCCTTTCTTCCGAAGGAATGGTGTTTACACGGAAGCTAGTTTTTAAATTTAGCTTCAAATAGTTCCACATCACTTGCATGGAGCTAAAGTGCAACGGTTGTAATGGTTATCAATTGCATGTAGCTGAGATGGTATCTCACTAACATTTAGTTTCTATGAATATGGCTATTTGATGCATCAGATTGATATCTGTGTGACCAATAAAATTTACTTTACCCCATTCTGATGAGCTCTTTCAACAAGATCAGAGAAGTCTTCAATCTTCCCTTCAGTGTCTGGATACTGAAATAACACTCCACTGATATCCTTTCCACTGAAATTCATCTCATTGGGTAATTTGAGCTCAATAATAACACCTGTATAACTGGAAACAAAAACATGCAGAAGGCAAAGTATTCAAACCACTTCCAACCTTGGAGTGATACTTAATAAGATCATATGACTCTTTTCTCTAACATACAGAGAGTTGGATATCCTTGCAGCACTAAACATTGAGAAAGTTTCATGTCATGATATATAGTATAGAAGAAGAATTGCATTCAGTATCCCCATAGGAAATAAGAGCAAAGCAAAGAGAGAATGCTTAAGATATTCACTTCCTAGTAAAAGAACAAAAAGACCAGACTGAGTTCAACAGTCAAATGTATATAGTCATGCAATACTTTAAAGAAAAAAATTAAATATTTTATTTTTTATCATGTGTTTAGTCTCTTTTTAAACACCTTTAATTTCTTTGCTGTAGTATTTGAACTAGAAGTAATGCCAAATGATAACAGACTTTTGCTTTTAGTTTGCTAAGAAAGTACAGGCCAGAAACGTTAGGTATATGGCAAAAAGGCACAGATGGAAAACGAATCAGTGAAAGGGAAAAAGATATGGTGGAAAATGGAGGAAAACATTACTTTGCTCTAGTCTGGACCACTGCTATGGTTTGAGGATGGCAGCGGGCATCTACATAGAACTTTCTCCTTTTGTTGTGTCTGTAAAAAAAAATTAAAATAAGTAAAAGAAGGTTTACACATGAATAATATATTGTTTTCCGTGGGAATAAATTAGCTTATTTTCTAGAAGTAAGTTTTCCTAAGTAAAAAGGCAGTTGAAAATATTAGTTATAATAACCATAATAAGTGCATGATTGATATTTCTGGCATATTTGCATTAAAAAAGTTCATTTCAGACACTCCAATGAGAAACATCCATGACAAAAATGAAAACAAATTATGAAACAGAACAGGAAGCTAATTTCAAAAGCCATGGGAATGGCTCCATGCACATCTACTCTTTTAACAGAATACAACTGTGGTCTTTAATACAGATTTTTCGATGTGTCCCTGGATAAAAAAAAAACAAACAAAACATTCAAGTAGGTAAAGGGAGATGAAGAAGATGGGTCCCTGCCTGCAGAAGTGGGGATAGAGCTAGATGATCTTTAAGGTCCCTTCCAACACAAATCATTCTGTGATTCTGGTAAGACAATTCCCTTGTTTTCTCTGGCAAGCAGAATTTTATTTCACACTGAAGCTTTGAACTAGTGAAGAGTTAGAAAACTATTTTTATACATACAAAACTATGATCACACAGTCTCTGCTGTGTAATCACCTTCCTGATATACAATTCTGCAGTGACCTTCAGTCATTTCTCATATCCCATTTGATTTGCAAATCTCTTTCACATTCCCTTTTACAACAGGCATCCATTTGGATATACCAGCTACAGTTTCACTTTTAGCCACTTAGAATTATGTATTCCACCATTTTTAAAGCTTCTTTTAATCACTGATGGAAAAAGATAATGCACATCTTCAGCTTTCATGGACACAAGAGACTTGGGCCACAGTCTGTTAGATTATGTGATAAAAGGTCCTGTGCATCTCCCACAGAGAGGCAATGACAGGGGAGCCCAAATAACACCCTGCTGCTCCCAGGTGCTTCTCAGGGAAAATCAGCTCAACAGAGACCCATCTCCACAAGTGCAGAGGAGCAAAGAGGCCACCAGGCAGGTGGGAGCTCTAATTAATTAATTAATCCAAACAGGCACACCGTCTGGGTGCCACCCTCCATTTGACAAGTAAACATTATGAGATGCACAAGAAAAGCATTTGGGGATTGCAAAAATGTCGTATTATGAAATGCTTAGGGGGGAAATAATACAGGTAAGTGATTCTGCAAGCAACAAGTGTAGCAAAATAGGGGAGTAAGGGGATAAACTGGCACAGTCACATACTATAAATAGTTGGTTGCTGAAACTCTTGCATCTAATTAGTGAAGTCTGTCTTCTCGTTGTGTTAAATGCATTTCATGAGTAAGGAGACTTCGTATTCTCTTTGTGTGTATATGTGTGAGTTCCACTGGACTTGAACCACAAAGGATGAACATTTCCATAGTGCAGTGATGGAAATGCCTGCAGTGAGTGGAATGGAGTGAGTGCCAGCAATTGGAGCAGCACATAAACCAGTCGGAGCCCCTGTGTCTGTGGTGGTATCAGTGGGAGCAGGCACGTGTCTAGGTGCCAGTAGCTGGGCTGGTACACTAGATGGGGCAACTAGACTCTTTCCAGTGTGTCCATGTCTCTGTCCACCACTGGGAAGGTGGGCACAGCACTGTGGGATGTGGACTCATCATGGTGAGAGGGAGGGATCCCTCCCTGGCATCCTGGCAGAACTCCTTCCAGTGCAGCACAGACTGTTGGCCTGCTGGCCACAAGTAAGTGGACACCGCTGGAATGTGTTTTATCTGGTGTCACCCAAACCCCCCAAAGGCCTTTTCAGCAAAGGTGCTTTCCAGCCTGCCAGACCCCATTATGTACCCCATATGCCTGGGGTTGCTTCTCCCCCAGCTGCAGGACTTGGCATTTCCCCTTGTTGACCAACACAAGTTTCCTGTAAATCCATTTTCTCCAGCCTGTCCAGGTCCCTCTGGACTCACTGGTCTATCAGCTGATCCTCCAAGTTTTGTATCATCAGCAAGTTTCAGTCTGCCCTGTCATGCAGATCATTAACTGGACCCAGTGTTGCCCCTGGCTAATAATAACTGTCCTCCACCTAGAGTTCATGTCACTGACAAGCATCCCCTGGGCCAACATTCAGTTTTCCACCTATCTCTCTCCCACCTCATACATCCCATAATTTTTGGTTTCTCTGTGGAAGTTTAAGGGAAACCCACAGCTCTCCCCTCCTCTCCCAAGCAAATCACTCAACTGTAGAAAGTCCAGATTGGTCAAACATGACCTCTCCCTGTGTTAATTCATGCTTGTGACTCCTTATCCCCTTCTTGTCCTTCACACATCTGGAAATGATTTCCAGGGCTAGCAGTTGTTCTGTCATCACTGAGGGACTGAGTTGAGGCTGACTGGCTGGCAGCTCCCTACTTCTTCATTCCTCCCTTCCTGGAGACAGGAGTGTAATTTGCTTTGCTCCACTGCTGAGGCACCTCTCCCAGTCACTGTGGTTGTTCAGAGACAATCAAGGGTGGCCTTATGTTGGTATCAGGAGGCTCCCTCAGCAGCAACAGGTGCAGGGCATCAGGACCTGTGTGAGTTCAGTTTGCTTAATGTGTTCTCTAGCCTGACCTTCCTCCAACAAGGGTGAGTTTTCCTTCCTCTAGAATGTCTCCTATGTCCTTAGTTTTCTGAAGGCCTTAAATGTCTGAGTTAAATATTTACATCAACTCTAGGAAACTTCTCTGGGGGCATGGCAACATAGACTCTAGTTGTTCAGTGAACTGCTCACAGTAAGGCCACACTCAACTTCAACCCATTGCCTACACAGAGATAGATGCCTTCAAATTCCAAAATTACTTCCTGCTGTGTTTTAACCATACATTTAAACACAGTACCTGTGACATAATTGCATGGCTTCTGCAGCAGCTGTCCCTTCATCCAGCAATGATGCGTTGGCCACATCCATTCCTGTGATATCACACACCATAGTCTGATAATTTAGGAGGCTCTCCAGCCTGCCCTGAGACACCTCAGGTTGGTAAGGAGTATATTGGGTAACCCTGTAAGAAAAAAGTTCTAAGTTGGGGTCTAGGAAAATAAATGTGTAACAAAGTTATGGCAATATATAACTGAATTGTATCATAGAAAAAATAAAGAGTAAAGTGTAATTAATTAATACGGAAATTTGTTTGAAAACAGTCATTTTTAGACATCGTAATTTTTATCTTCTAAGTGTTGACTTTTTACACTACAAGAATTCGGTTTTCCCATTTTGAATAGAGAAATTATTTTTAAAACAGAGGTGTGAGAGCATCATGCAGAAGGGACAGAGTAAGTAGATACTGAGTGTGGAAGAATTAAATCAAGTCACAATATTCAAAGGAGAATGTTCTGTTCAATCATATCCAGATATTGCCACAATTTTTCAATACTGTTTCTGAAGAACTTTACTAGTCAAGACCTCTCCACGCTTTTAAGAGGAAAGGCACTTGGCATTTCACAGAATCAAACTCAGAAATATGCAACTTCTTGTGAAATGACAGTTTCCATATATGTTAGTGGAGGAAAGTCAGGCTGATATAAACTTTTATCTGCTGTCATTTGGTGAACAAAACAGTAGTGGCAATATAAGCAACTCCTTCAAAAACACAAGAATCTAAGGGAAACACTCTTTTATAACAGTCTAGAAAACAAAGCAGCATGGGTCCAGAGATGAAAGGCAAAAACAGAGGTCAGACTCGCCTCCCACCACTGGAAATTTGGGCACTGGACTACAGAGTAGTTCAGGACAGACTTTATGCCAGACTGAATTTAGAGTAGCAGCCAGAAAGAAGTGGTAAGTGTGAGCACTTGTGGCCTCTGTTCTATAGTGATGGAAGAAAACAACATTTTGTTTCCCTAAAAGAGCAGTAGTTAGTCTTAGACTTTAGAAAAATGAAGTGAAGGTATAGGCTTTCCAGAAAGACTCCAGTATTTGATAGTTCAAGTCATGTAAAGTCAACAGAAAGTAAAAAACAAAGATTTTTAAAAAACAAGCTGGAGAACTTGGTATTGAGAAAGATGAGAGAAGGAACAAAACAATAAGGTGAGGGAGATAGTATGAAAAACTTCCTGAAGAGAATGCAAAATCTAGAAGGACATTCAGTATGTGAACTCGTAGTGTAATATTATGATGCTAATGTATTACAAACATTTATGTAATCTATTTACAGTAAATTACATGAATTAATTTAATTTTAAATTAAATATCTGCTTGAATTAGTCACATAAACTATTCAGTCCAGTAACAGAAAGCAATAGCTATATATAGAGTACGTAAACATTGATGATTTTCCCAAAATGTGTGGTTTTTTTCTCATTTTTAGCCAGTTCTAGCACTAAACTAATTATCATCATATGACTGCATAGTTCACAAGTCAGACCATGTCCCAGGCTGCATGCAACATTGCTAATCCTAATAGTAGGGCTTTTCTTTCTCTACAGAAGTTAAAAACCAATGTTCAGCCAGATAAACTTTCAGCCTGAGAGTATTAAGATTTCTTTTCTGTATGGTCTCCTGCTCACTCAGTTCTCACCAATAAAAAGAATTATTCCAAATTCCTTCACATGAGCAATGACTTTTATTGATTAGTAGAAGAAACTCCCCTGTACCTAAAGTTTTACAGTTGTGCTTTCTCATTTTATTTCACCTAAGGGCTGTTTCTTGTATTTTAACTTGCAGAAGGTGCTAGAATTAGACTAACAAGAATTAAAACATTGTGATTAAACGAAATGCATTAGAGAACTCCTGCTCCACACAGCTGGGAAAGTACACTATATTACAAAAAAAGAACCCAAACATTGAAGCTTTATGATTTTGATGTTATGGTTTTGAATAGTCGACACAGCTGAACTAAAACAAATTCTTTTCAGAAAGATGGGAAAAAAATCAACCAAGAAATCTTGAATTCCAGTACTGCCACAAAATACTATGAAGCAGTTCTACAAATAATGGCATTTTGGTATTTTTTCAAATCATCTACATATTTTAGTTGATTATACTTCTCCACAATTTCTTAAAATAAAATATCTAGCTTTAGTCTGCATTCTGTCTTCTGTCTGAATCTATACCACTTGGTAAATGACTTTTTAAAGTAATTTAAAAGCAAACCCTCTAAAGTAATTATCACTTTATTTTTAGAATGCAATGCTTTCATTACATTCTGAGTGTTACTAACTAACAAGTTTAATAATGTACACTAGAGATGTGAAGACTGCAGGCATCCTTCATATAGGTTTGTACTCTTACACATTTAATGTCTGGAGAATCAAATGAGTTGAACTTTGGGTGACTTTAACTTGCACTAACAAATGCCAAGCAAAGCAGATACAAGTTATGTGAGGGAGACAGAATAGATCAGAAGCAATAAGCCTGAGCTTGTAGTATTTCCCTTGGAGCTGCAATGAGAAGTGTGTCAGCACTGAAAGTGTTACACACAGCAGAAGTAGGAAGTCTGATTTTTTAAACAGCTTCCATAAAGCCTGCATAGTTGCTTTAGCACACATGT
>VXBU01001471.1:24213-37701 GCA_013400315.1 Bombycilla garrulus
AGCATCCCCCGCCGCCAGCAACGACCCGGCTCTGCCCCCAGCTCTAGGGCACGCCCCGGAGGATATTTTCCTAGGAGAGAGGGTTTTCCTTGCTCGGACAGGAGAAAAAGGTTTCTGTGTTTCCTTAGCAGAAATGGGACTTGCTTTCGAGTGGAGAGCTGTAGGATGAGCAATACAAAGGCCACAGCTGTTACCGGGGCGTGTGCGTGTCTGTGCGTGTGAGCTGTATTACTGCTTTAACTTCTGGTGATGTTAGTCTTGGGGAGCGGAGAGGCAACTAGAATCTATTTTTCCCAATCTCTCAGTTCTGCATCTCTCTGAGGATAATACTAGCATAGTTACAAAATTATACCTTTTTTTATAAACTTTATTTATAGGCTGCCCACATTTCTTCATCTTCCAGAACTAACCCCAGAGCTGCCACATTGAGGATATATGTTTGAATCAACATTTAAATAAAATAACAATGAATTAAAAAAATACATTTCCAAGATGTTAATTAATTTCATCTTAATTGTATCACAGATCTACTGCCTTCTGAATTTAGTAAAATAACTGATCACTATTTTGGAACATAAAAGTAAATTTACTTTGTGCCCAAGATCACTGATTCATGCAAGCTCTCCATTCCTGTATTAAGCATGACATTACTTCTCTGATATAGTCCGAGTTATCCTAAATACTCTGTTATAAAGGAAAAGACTCTCACAAATTTATGTCAGTATGTATTTGGAGTAATGATTTAAGTCCCTGGTTTCAAAATCAAATGTCTCCAAATTAAGTGAGATGAAGCTTGCTTCAAACAGCAAAGCTGTTAGCTGCAAGAGTTTGTGATATAAATCCAATACTGACTTTAACTGATTGCTATTAAAATATAAATATGTGTTGCTTCTCTCCTCCAGATGTATATATTGCTTCTTTACAAATATGACAGTAGCATACTACTATACAAAGGAAATTAAAACTTTGCTATGGGTTTTATCTTGAAATCACATGAGTGAAATAGAAATATTAGAAAAATACATTAAAACCACGATAGTAACAAATTAATTCCTGTTACGAGTTTGTACCTACATAATTCCTTTTTAAAGTGTTTCTAAAGTTTTTTAAAAAATATTGCAGATTGTGTTCAAATATTTTTTCAGACTTTGCTCAAATGATAAATGTCCTTAAAAATGTATCCCTTTTCTCTGGCAGGTAACAGCAGGGTGATACGTCACACAAACAAAGACATTACAGTCAGCTCACTCAAAGTTGTAACTTTGCCAAATTGTTTCTTCAGTGTGAGGTCAGTGTTTTATAGCTGTCTGTAGTGCTTTAGGAAGTGAAGTCTGATGAAATAGAGAAGCATTCCAAACAATACGTTTTCTGTCCATATTTCTTAATTTTCCAGAATTAACCCCAGTTTTAGTTCAACTTAAAAACTATTCATTGGAGCAGGAAGACCGGAAAGATGTGCCAGTGAACCACACAGAAATGTCAAGGCATGCCCACTTCACCTTTGAAAGCATCACCTCTGGAGTGGTTTGTTAAACCACTTTATGGATAATGCTTTTTTATTCAGAACCTCAGCCTAGACTTTGGCTTAGCATGCACTATGTGTAATCACTGTGGTAGAGATACAAGCCTGGTTTATGTTCTTGATCATTTAGGCAGCTCTTTAGCAGCCTTTTGAAAACTATTATTTATTGCCTTAACTAGCAAAATAGGAAGCTTGAATAAGAGAGGCAATGGAAAGTGAAGCTGGATATCAAAGGTGACTAGGGCTTTGACAGCAAATCAAGAAAAGCTAGCTAGTCTTGTAGCTTTGAATAAATTTATCACTTCAAAATACATAGCAAACAAAACCAGCTCTTTTTTCATGTATATCAGCAGAAGGAAAGGGGTTTCTTGGAAGAGAGGAAAGGATTGGGAAACTGCATCTTGCTATTATTACTGTTGTTTGCACAAAGCTCAGAGATGCATATGTCTTTGCCTGATCCTGTGAGTTGCTATGTAGCTTTTTTTTGACATCAGTTTTGTTAGATAAAGTGTAAGACTTTAAAAGGAATGCCCTATATCCTTTAAATTAACATGACATGTTATATGTACTATTTTTAACACTGATAATTTTAAGCTTTTTATGAATGTCTTGACTCCAGTTGTAGTTCTAGTACTGCAAGTTTCATGGGTGGTGCTGGAAGTGCACCCTTATGTGCTCTTTTAAAATAATGAATTGCCAAAATAAGAAAATTGTGTTGTATTCTTTTAAGATTCACTCCAGTTCCCTCCTATCACCCACAGGGGAAAATCTATGTCAGCTGATGGGCAGCTGCACCACTGCACCACAGAACATAAGAGACTGGGTCAGATTAAAGTGTTATCTGTAATAATAACCAGTTTCTGATTCTGGCCATTGGCGGCTACCTTAGGAGAAACACAAGACTAGGTACTGACACCAATCTGCAGTATTTCAGTTACCATCCTGTGATTTAGTAATCCTTAACGTAGTTTTTTCGCAAATTTGTTCAGCTGGTCACCGAGCCCATGTAAACTGTTAATGGAATAAATATAACAGCTTACTCTTCAAAAGCAGTCATATTATATTTATTTCTTCCTTTATCTAACATTCCATAAAGTAGTGAAAAGCACATTATTAAGGATGTTTTAACAAGTAAAACAAAAGAAAAAAATGTGAGTATCACATTTACAGACAGTAAATGTGATAAGTACAGACTTAATCCAACATATGCTGACTTCTATCCTGATGCAAGATTTGTTCTGTAGAAATTCCTCAACTGAAAGAAAGCTTTTAGCAGTTTAAATTACCATCTCCACAGTTCCTCCTGCTTGTGGATTTAACTGTAAATTGTAAATGGATTTGTACAGTATTGCTGCCTTTTAATTTGAGACATCTTTAACACAGCTTTTTTTCTCTTCTGGAAATATTTAATCTTTAACATGATTCTTTGTTTAAAATAAGATTTGAAATTTATTATACCATTTATTATGGCTGTCGTGGCATAAAGAGCAATGCAGCTTCTTGTCCACCAATCATTCTCAAATCATTCTCTTCAGGGCCGCTCTCAATCTATCTCTGCACAGACAGTATTTGTGCTTGAGATTCCTCTGATCCAGGTGCAGGACCTCACTCTTGGCCTTGTTGAGCTTCTAGAGGTTTATACAAGCACACCTCTCAAGCCTGTCCAGTCTTCTGTGGATAGCATCTCTGCCCTCCAGCATATTGAGGATTGGTGAGGACCACACAGATTGATGTTGTCATCACTGGTCTCTACTTGGACATTGAGCAGTTGACCACAACTCTTTGAGTGCAACCATCCAGCCAGCCAATTCCTTACCCACTGGGTGATTCATCTGTCAAATCCATATCTCTCCAGTTCAGAGACAAGGGTGTTGGCAGGACACTGTCCAATGCTTTGCAAAAGTCCAGGTAAATGATGTCAGTTGTTCCTCCCTCATTCACCAGTGCTATAATCCTGTCATAGAAGGCCTCCTTTGTCAGGCACAGTTTGCCCTTAGTGAAGTCATGCTGACTGTCACCAACCACCTCCCTGTCCTCCACCTGCCCTAGCATGGTTTCCACAAGGATCTGCTCCATGGTCTCACTGGGCACTGAAATTATACTGACTGGCCTGTAGTTCACTGGATCTTCCTTATTCACATTTTTCCTAAAATGGTTATCCTTCCTCTTTTCCAGTCAGCGGGGACTCTACCAGACTGAGGATATTCACTGAACATACATGTAAGTATCCATGAATATTAACCTTGGAGTAAAGCCCTTCCAACTCCATTTTGTGTATGGACAAGGCTGAAGAAAGCAAGTGCCAGAAGATTTTCAGGGTATTCAGTATTTGTTTGTTTTCTGCATTTCCTCTGTCAGAGTAGCACCAGAGTCCTGCTTTTCCCTCCAGCTAGGTGTTCTAGGAGTAAAGAGCTACTCCAGGGCATGGTTCCACAGGTATAGTCACAGCAGGGTGAGCCAGGTAGTAGGATCCACTGATAGTCCTAGGCAAGAGATGAACCAGGTGCAGGCAAGAGCAAGAGGACATGAGACTACAGGCAGGACTACAGACCAAGTTTCATCTTGAATCTGAAGTCCATGCAGCAGACAGGACTGAAGGCAGTGGGCAGTGGACATCTGAGAGCTACACTCAAGAGGAAAACAAGCTAGCATGTAGGTTTGAGGTCTGCCCAGACAGCAGGGCCAGACTAGGCTGGAGACCAGCATATGACAAGATAGCTGAGGGTCTAGGGCTGCAGGGAAATGGAGACCTTGGGCTCACAAGCAGTGTGTGCATGCCCTGGGTGAACCTGGCCAGTAGATTCTAGAGGTGCACTTGGTGTCTGGACTTTCTCCTGTGATAATCATATGGTCAGATTAGGGACTCTCTGTAGGCTAGCTTTGCCCAAAGGCTTTTAAATTATTTTAAACCCCTCTTAATAATCCAGTCCTCTGGCAAAAAGAAAATCTCTTAATTCTTCAACCTTTTAAACCTCTTTTAAACCTTTTTTGTACTTCACCTCTTATTATATTTAGAGTTGGGGATATCCACAGAAGAGATAAAGAACCTTAACTCCAACCATCACTGTTTTAATCTCCATCTCCCCACCTTGCTCTCTCATGCTGTGACTAACTGAACTGCCAGACACCTCCATGACACATAGCCAAACAGGGCAGCCACTGCTCAGTCTATGGCAAACACTTCTCCTTTCTAAAACTCAAATTACAGTAAAATATGTGGGGTTTCTTCCCTGTTATCACTGTCAACCCTTACAAATGCCCACTAATGTTCCTGTAAACCTTTCAAAGAAGGCCAGGAGGAGCTGCATTGGATTTCTTACAAATTCAAAGGACTTCTTTGCTGCTGTATAGGTGATTTTCTAGTCTGTCTTTTTGCCATTTGCTCTTTTTAAACTTGATTCAAAGATAAGCTTGATAGACCTTGAATGCAAATTTAGTTACTTTATACTGGGTATGTTAACCCTTTTATCATGTTATTTGTGTCCATTGGCTTTTAAATACTGCATATGGCTGTATGATAAGAGCAATGCCTACGTGAGTATATCAGGAGGTGTTATCTGTTATGAATACCTGTGTAATAGACATTGCATTACAAGAATTTCTCTTGCCTAATCTAGTTTTATTAGGCAATAAAAAAGTTCTCCCTGGCACAGAGAGACCTGTATACTGCTGACACTAACAGGTGCATCATGATTACAAGGTACTTAGATATTCTTTGGGAAATAAACATCTGACCTCTCTTATTCTTATCTAGGAATTAAAGGTATTATGCAACAGAATACACAGATTTTGCAGATTCAGGAAGTCTAAAAGCTGAGACTTGTTTTTTCAGAAGACCAGATTTTGTATATGCATAGAGTTTTATTTTGTTATTTTTAGAGTATAAATCTAGTAGGAATTATTATTACCTTTGTTCTTCAGCTAGCACACTCACACAAACTGCTGATATGACAGCTTCACCAAAACTTTCCTTTAAAAAAAATCTCAAATCCTAGATGACTATCTAGATTATCATTCCAAGTGAAACTATCACTCATCTTGAAAAATTCATAAAAATTCTTCTCCTGTTGTAAGATTGGGTCACAGCTGCTCATCTTTCAGGGTTTGAAAAAGATCCCTTAGTAATAAGAAATCATTTACAAAGACATTTTCCTTGTCGCTGTTTAAGGTAAAAATGAAATTCCTCTCTGAAATCAGAGAAGCTCTGATAGGGCAAATATCTTTCATCTTTGTATCTCAAAGCAAAAGATTCAAGAAGAAATGCTGCAGTTCCTTAGGAGAACTTCTCTTTTTGGGGAGTTTCTGAGCCCTCATCTGCTTATAGGTAGCTGTTGCTTTCAGAACTGTAATGATTTATGATTTTAAAGGATTATTTAAATCAGTTCTGCAAATTCAGCAAGTTATTCCATCAAAACATACTTTCTATCAGGCTCTAAGAGTCCTACAATTGGTTATGGCTTTGTGATTGATCATAGTCTGACTATGCCTACATGTACATAGATTTGTCCATATAAATGCAGGTGAAGTTTTTGAATGAATCAACCTAAGATTTCATTATATTGTGTCCATCTTAAAAAAGATGGGTGATTTTCATGGGCGAGTAAGTTTTGCTGACCTACCACTGGAGATGACTATTACAGACAGTACAAGGTAGGTAATGGCACTGTATGGTGAAGACATGAGAGTGAAAGAAATGGTCTTCTGATGACAAACTAGAAGCTGTAAAGGCTGGTTCAGCTATCCTCTTGACCATTTGCAGTTGGTTAGAGATCTGATATTTTTCGTACTCCTAATGAACACAGTATGTGAACTCTTAAACATATATCAGGACTGAACCAGCACTGAGGAATCTTTCTCCGAAATCAAAACTGAATAAATACTTTAATGTTACATAATATCTTAGTTAACATATAACTTAGAAAAATAGTAAGATGTTGCAATGCGCTGCTTGTGATATTAGATATCTTTTTGCTGCTCCTGTTAAAAATAAAAGAAAATGAAATCAAACAGGGCTACAGTATAAACTCCTTAAAAGGACTGTCTCACACACATTCTAGGATGATACTTCATGTAAACATCCCAAGTATGGTAAGTGTGCTTTCTCTGACCAGGAATTACCATTCACTTATGGTCCCCCAGGGATTGCGCATGATTTGTGCAGCCATGACTCTGCAGCTCTGGCCACAGAGTATGCATTAATGTTGATTCAGTGCAATACTGCATTAACTTTGACTCTCTACAGGATTTAATAATGATAATGAGCTTCAACTAATCCAGAATTTTGTTTCTAGTGCAGCATGGTAAGGCAATAGCCAGACCCAGGTGGAGAAGGAAAAATGCTCAGACCTGGGGGAGAAGTTGGGAAGGCAGACTGCAACAAGAAAATGAAAAATGCAGCTTGGGCTATCTACTTGACAGGTTGATATGAAATGCTGGTCATTGTCAATATGGTTTATGTGGAAGAAGGGTGATGGAATAAGCAGTTGGTCAGAATAGAAACTGCAACAGAACTGACCAGTGGCAAATAATAAGAGAAAAAACTGAGAGGGGTAACAGGGAGTGTAACACTGAAAAAATAGTCAAATTTCTACCCATATACTGAATAAGGTGTGTGTCCTAGGAGAAAACAGCAATCTTAAATATTCTAAAAATACATTCTAATGCATGTGTCTAGAGACTAGATAAAATTGCAGAGTTTTATCTACCTAAATCTCAACTTCATGGCTTTCAGTGTTTCAGTTGATTTGGATGTAAAGATAGCTGACGGGTCATTATCTGTAGCTGAACTAGCATGGCCATATGCAATGATGAGGGAAGGTGAGAAACCTCAGATGTTGCTAACAATTAGTTTGGTGTTTTTCACCATAATTATGAAAATGAAAGAACACACTCTCTCATATAATTTTCTAGTTACAGTCACTCTCCCAAAGGATGACAAGGCAAAATATTAAATAATAGATGAACAGAAGCAAGAGAAAGTTGGAATTTCCATAGCACTAGCTTCTGAAAATTATGTAGTTTCATACTACACCTGTTTTATAGCACTCTATACCTCTTAACCATGGATTCATCTCTATCTTAATTTTCCTATGTACGACTGTTAATTTACTACTGTTGTATAAGAACATTAGAGAGCACTGTCTTCTATCAGTGCTAATATATTAGCCTACCTATGTGCAAATATTTAAAATGTATCTTCTCTGTGCTTACGTTAACAATTGCAAAATGGCATTATGCAACTCTGTCTTTGGTAATCTTTTTAAAATGTTGAAATAAATAATAGGACCAAATCATATTTGTTTTTTACTTGGTTTTAAGGTTTCTATGAACTAGAAATACAGCCTCCAAAAGTTTTGCAGAAGGTAAGAGCACAATCACACTTCCTTTTCTGAATGACAGCTGCTTTTTAAAACATAACCTCTGCCATCTAACTATAAGGAGCTTCCAGAAACAAAACCACTGTTGAAAGAGAAGCGTTGTATTCCATATAACAAAATTAAAAGACAGAAGTAATGTCTTTCCAAAGAAACAGTCTAGACTCATTGGTAGGGAAAACACTGGTCAAGGAGTACTAGCTAATATTGTCTCCATCTTCTTGTCTAAGCAACTCTTAATCAAGGTAAGCAATATGCACTCTTAAATAGGACTCAGTACTCAGAAATACATAAAGTAATGAAAAGCAGTAGTGGCATTGAAATCAAAATAATAGAATCATTTTGCTCTCCTGGTCATATCTCATTAACCCACTCAGTCATATATGAAATAAACAAATAATTAAACTCAGGTCACCCATTACTAAGAAGTAGATAATGAAACCTGGAAATTTATTACCTTACTTTTTAAATTTATGACCAGTCCCAAGGAGTATTTGTCATGTTTCTCTCAGAACATTTGTTTATAAATTAGCCTGAACATTTCAGCAATTACTTAGCAGGAAATAACAGAAGAAATGGACAATAGACAAAGAGATGCAAAATAACTGCATGGGGTGGTAAGAGAATGTAAAGAAGCATAAGGCTATGAAATTTTAATGTATATGAAAATGTATATGAATAGCAATATTTGTGAACAAAACAATTAAATGTTCAATGAAATAGTCTGAAATACTCTGTGCAAAAATTGGAGAATTTCCGACAACCTGTTTAATTAAAACAATCTGAGAATCACAGTGGTAAGGGTTCTATTTCCTTGTAAAATAATTTTAGTCATCTGAAATTTTAATCCAGGCAGATAAAAAGATTTGCAACTTCCTCTCTGGGTACCTTGAGCCATTTGCCAAGTGATTTTTTATTGGCTGCCCAATAAAATATGAAGTAAATTACTTGGTATCAAGTAATTTAGAAGTGGTAATTTTTTCTGTTTGCATTAATAAGATTCTTCATGATCCTTTTCTAAAGGAAGATGCCAACCTGCTGTCAGTCATATGATTGTACTTAAAAGGGCAATTTATCACATACTCTTAGGAAATAAAAAATTAATGTAAAATTTAATCTCCTTTGTACTCTCCTATTCGTGTTCCTCAGTGTCTATGTCTGTTCCTACTCCCACCCCCCAGCCACCCAGTTATATTCCACTACATGCTCCTCTGCCCTGCAGAACCTGGTGAACTTGTTCTGGCAGATGATTTAGCAGCAAGATGTGTTGGGCTGTGACCTACTTTCTGTACACTTGCTATGGGTTGAGTAAATCCTCACCCTCTTCAAAACCCTTGCCTTCCAATAAATCAGTTTTCCCCTTTGCCAGTTTTAAAGAGCTTGGGGAGATAAAGGACCATGGAAAAGACATTTGGATGAAGCAGGTGAAGCTTTTGGTGGGAGGGGATCTGCCAGCTTCCCTCCTAAGTAAATATTATTAGTGTGTGCTTGGGCTTGTGATAGTACAAAATGTTAAATCTGAGTGTCACTCTGCATTGACTCAGAGAAAGATACAAATAATTGACAAAGCTATAATGGATAACAAGTCAGTTTTAAAAATAATAATGAACAGTGTGACAAACATTATTTTCATAGCTGTTCTTAGGAACAACACCCATGAAAAGCACTATCTTAATGCTGACCATCTTCCAAACTTGGTCAATGCTGTTCTGAAATTTGGCCAATATTTTGTGCTTTTGGATTATCCAGGGCTATCAAATGACTCACATTTTTAGTTAAATAAATGCAGAAAATGTATTTGGTAGAGAGTACAAATATTTCTATTTATTAGAAAAGTGCTTTTATTTTATCTCTCTACTTCATAAAAATTTCAGAAAATGAAATCATTATCATCCTTTCTTCCAGAGTTCAGATGCTTTTCCAGTAATTCATACTCTAACAGTAATTTCACTCCCATATTATCTTGAGTTTGTAATATGGCTGCTTTTTATTTTATATGGAATATTTTTCTCTTTTTAGATAGCTACCAACATTTTTTTTCATTGATAAAAATTAAGAAGCTGAGTCTCTCCCTTCCCATGATGGTCTTATGTGCCAAGTGCAACTTGTTTCTGATGTTTTTGTATCTTTATATTCTTTTGTGATGGTCAAGGTTATATTGCCCCACATCTCTTTAGCTTGAAAAATCAGTTAAGTAGTCCAAGGGTTGGTGCTAGACTCAATGAAAAAAAATTAATTTCAGCTTCCCACAGCTCAGGAGAGGTTGCTAAGAGGGTATACCATTGTGTAACTATGCAAGATCAAACCTTTTAAATTTTTTTCTATGTGTGCATTTTCATTCTATCAGTGATCATACTGTTTCGTTAAAATATGTATCAGACAAAAATGACTGTACTTTGTCAAGCTTCAGATGACAACAAAAGAAAAAAGAAAAAAAAGCCAGAAAAAATATTAAAAACTACCGTTAGTTACAAATGGAAGAGCTAAAAAATCAGCCAGGCAAGAATGGTATTTATTTGTACATTTCTACTCAGGACAACAGGAATATTGCAAAAAAATTCAAATGCTCTTTCCTTGTGGCATCTACTCTGCCCAAAAGGGAATAAAGCTACTTGCTGCAATGCAACCTCTTCCTACAATTAGTGCTTTTTTTTTGTGAAGGAATGGCAGATTGGTGTTCCATCTTCCAAACTGGATTCAAGCTTGCAATGAGGTGCTAGACTGTGTGCCAGAAGGCAGGACCCTAGAAATCCAATTCTTCCAAAATCTTGTCCTTCATACTTAATCTGAGAAAATTAATATATCGGTGGATTTCAGGGAGTCTTGCTTTGACCAGTTATAATTATCCTTATTTCAATTATGCCATTTTTTTGTTCTTTACACCTCTTTTTTTCCTGCTTCTTCTGTTTTTTGTTTGTTTGTTTGTTTTTGGTTTAGGGTTTTTTTAATTGGCTTTTTTGTGGCTTCTTTTGTTGTTCTTGGTTTTTTGGTGGTTTTTGGTGGTTTTTTTTTGTTTTTTATTTTTTTGTTCTGCTCTGCTGTTCCTATTTGTGTTTTGTTTCCTTCAATGTCATTTTTTCAGACTAGTGTCTTGGTTTAGGAATGGTATTCTCCAATTTAGCGTTACTACTGAAACAGTGTGCCGCTCACTCACTCCCCTGCTTCCCCTTTCCCCTTGTGGTGTGTTGGAGAGAACTGGAGCTACAAGGGGCTGAAATAGGAACAATTTACTGGAAGTAGCAATGAAATAAGAAAAGCAACACTAACAGCAACAATAGTAATGACAGAGGGTACAAGAAANGCTGTTCCTATTTGTGTTTTGTTTCCTTCAATGTCATTTTTTCAGACTAGTGTCTTGGTTTAGGAATGGTATTCTCCAATTTAGCGTTACTACTGAAACAGTGTGCCGCTCACTCACTCCCCTGCTTCCCCTTTCCCCTTGTGGTGTGTTGGAGAGAACTGGAGCTACAAGGGGCTGAAATAGGAACAATTTACTGGAAGTAGCAATGAAATAAGAAAAGCAACACTAACAGCAACAATAGTAATGACAGAGGGTACAAGAAAAGAGGTGATGATTCACACAGAAACAGCTCCACCACACTGCCATGACCAGAAGGAACTCCTTCTCCTCAAAGAGGCTCCCTTTCCCTCACCCCAGCAATGGCATGAGGTGGTATAGAATAAACACCTGGTCCTAGCCATGCCTCATTCTGGCTGCTGTAGAAATGAAGCCCATCCTGGCTGGAATCAGGACAAACAACCTTCTCCTTACTCTGTTATCTCCTGTGCTTAATCACTATTATCTATTTGCTTCTCTCTCAAAGGTAGAAACCTCAGTCTGAGACCTCACTAAGCTCAACTATGCCCTCTTAATTTACACTGCATTTTCTTTTCTTCAAAATCATAGGCATGAATTTTAATGCACGTGGGTCTTTTTGGAAATAACTATAATATTTGCTTTTAAAGAATGGCCCTCATATAGTAAGAAATACCTAAGAAGAGTAGTTACGGTTACTGTTTTCCTCTTCTGCTGTTTGTATTACTAGATTTCACTGGTACCCTATTTTTGTTTAAACTAGCTTTTTGGGATTATTTTTACTGTGACCTACAGTATGATAATATTAAATTGATATATTATTTAGCATTATATATTTTTTTAAATTTAACTGTAATTTAGGACATGATAGGACATGAACAGTTTTATCTCTAGCACTGCAGTATTTCACTCATCAAGAAAGAATAAATTTTACCTTTCCTGTTCTTTTTCTCTCTTCCCTCTTCTGTTGTCATTTTTGAGTGTCCTCTGCATTTCTTGGATGATGTATCATTCCCTCTTGCTAGTCAAGCAGGAAACCATTTTTCTTTTTCTGGATTAGACTTCTACTTTGTTAGTTAGCTAAGCTAACAAAAAAGTGTAGTATGTGGTTGGAATGTCCCAAAGTGAGAGAAAGAGAGAAGCAGCACCAACATGCTGTTAAAACCCTACATAATACCTACTGAAATTGCAGTCTTAGGTTTTTGATTTCCATTTGCTGAAAACCCTATAAAAAGTAGTAATCTGAACTGCTTGAAGTGTTTTTTAGTAGTTTTGGCTGGATTAGGAATATGAACTTCCTCATATGGAAGTTTTTATTTTGTCAGATCCTCAGGTCCTCATTCACTTGGATATAATTTTTTTGTAAAACCATCTGTAATTAACACAGGAATTTTTCTTACAAGGTGTATTAAAATAAGTAGGGGTAATTAAAAGAAAAATTTCTGATATTCCTCCTACCAAAAAAGTAAGAGAAATATATCAGGTAGGTTCATGCCAACACACTGAAGCCGACTCTTTCACAAGTTCATAAACTGTAAATTACACATCTCTCCATTTGCTCTTCCCCTGCTAATTACTGTAGTGTAAAGACTACTGTAAATCTGATGAGTGTCTGTTAGTGATGTTCATGAGAGTTGGTTGTCATAGCTGTCAGACCTGTACTTCATTTCACCTTGGAGTAGGGCAAATGCTAGGGCAAGGTGCTGGAACCATTTGTTTAAATCTTACAAGGTCTTACACAATATACACAATATTATTTTATTATGTTTTTATGTTTTCTGCATTGTCAGAATGCCATCTGTTTACCTTACTTTTTTTTAATTTCTCTTTTTTCCTCTGGCTTACCAAGGTCTTTGTGTGGATGCTACTACTGTGTAAGAGTGTTTACAGTAATTTGATATGGAGACTAAAAATTCTGTGGTTTTAGGATATCAGGGAAGATATGATACTCACAGCAGCTCATTTAATTTCTGTATAAATTCAAAGCATATTCATGCAACATCTCTCTCATCAAGAACCAAAAATAAGGAGAGAAAAAGCATATTTCAATCTACAGCTGGATACTGCTAGGAATACTCCTTCAAAAGAATGTGGTAATTCCCAGAATGCCTTTTAAACTGGAAAACAGAGAGGCACAGCCTACAAGTATGACAGAACTTACCTTCTTTTTTCCTAGCTGTGGTTGTAGGGTGTGAGATGCTTAACTATATTTCATAAAACTATCTCCTACATTGCTCAGGCAGTTTAACTCCTCTAGCTGGAATAGAAGTTATTAA
>VXBU01001472.1:2370-19815 GCA_013400315.1 Bombycilla garrulus
AACAAACAAAAAACCCAAACAAACAAAACAAAAAAAAAAAGAAACCCAGAAAAATAAGCATAGTACAATAAAAAAATAAATCAGTAACCCTTTTAAAGTTAATTCAGATTCTAACTTAACAAAAACACCTTAAATGTCCATCAAATTAATACAGAAAACTAGGGTCTCATCTTCCAATTAAGAAACAATACATACTGCTCCATCTCACACGAAATACAAGATCCTTACCACAATAACATGTGTCACAGTTGATAGGAGGCTGTCTCCTGCCATCAGCGTGCGAAGCAGTATGCCATTAGTGCAAAAGGTTACCAGTGTCTTTGGAGAAATCCTAGAGAACAAAGTGAACAATGATGCTTCAGCTTTTTCCACCATTTAAATGCTGCTATAGCTTTCCACTATTTACTGAAAATTAAGGACTGAACAGCTCCTCACCAGAAGTGGAATCACAGTTCTGTCACCAAAGAGTTCACGCATACTATTTGTTTACAGACTTCGCCTAAGAGTTCCTAAGGATTCTTAGTGCTAGTGTTCCAAAACTTCAGACAAGGGATTAACAAGGAGAGATTAATTTTTTTCTAAATTAGTAAGCAAGTGGAACAGAATTTTGAGAACTGCACCATGTTGTATTAATCTACTGGAAAATTCAGTGGATTGCCTTGAAAAAAAAGGTTAAAATTCTTCAGAATACTCTCAGATATAGTCTTTGTATTAGTCTATGTGTGGCAGGTTGACCTTAGCTGAATGCCAGGCACCCACCCAGGCTGCTCTGTCCCTCTCCTCCTCAACTGGACAAGGGAGAAGGAATTCAACAGAAGGCTCATTGGTCAAGGTAAGGATAGGGAGAGATCACTCACCAGTTATCATCATGGGCAAAACAGACTTGACTTGTGCAACTTAGTTTAGTGTACTACCGATTAAATCCAATCAGGATAATGAGAAATAGAATCAAATGCTACAACACCTTCCCCCATCCCACCCTTCTTCCCAGTTTAGCCTTGAATTTTCTCTAATTCCTACCCTCAGTGCACAGGATGACATGGAATAGAGGCTGTGGTCAATTCATCACATCTTGGCTCTGCTGCTCCTTCCTCCTCACAGGGGGAATTTCTCACACTCCTCACAAATTGCTCCAGTGAAGGTGTAAGGGTAGGCCTGAAGATTTCGTTTTGCCTCCTGATCGTTGGGACAGAGACTGGGACAGACCCCAAGAGACACACCCTGGCCTGGCTGAGAGGGGAGATGCTTGCTAATCACTGTAAGGGCTCTCCTCCGCGGTACAGTGCTTTGGGCAGAATGGCTAGCACACAGGTACCGTCACGGTACAGCATGCACACTGCCACGGCACAGCACATACCTGCTCCCTGAAACTGCGCTGATCAGCTGTGGGCCTGCTCACAATAGGCCATAAATCTCCCTGCCTTTTGGCCAGAGGCCACTCACCTTGGAAAAAGATTTAAAAACTGTGACTCTCTGAAGGGAGTCTTGAGATCTCCCCACGGAAGAAGACGCGTCTATTGTCTGGGACACAAGGACTTGTCTCACTGTTGGTAGCTACATCCCATCCTCTCTCTCTTTTTCCCTCCCTACTTTGCTCTTTCTCTCTCTCCCCTCTATCACGTAATTGAGTTGATCAGCACTCAATAAAGTGCTTCATTGTTTTGTTGAAATTATAGTCCCTTGCTGCTTGCCTCTTATTTTGCACCTCGAGATCCCTTGAACCATCACGATTTCCACCTTGATGTTAAAACGGATCGTGACAGAAGGTCCCTCCCACATGGTGCAATCCTTCAGGAACAGACTGCTCCAGCATGGGACCCCCTTTGGGTTCACAAGTCCCAGCAGCAAAACTGCTTCTGTGGAAAACTCCTCTCTGTGGGACTGCATGTCCCATCAGGAGTCTGTTCCAGCACAGGCTTCCCACAGGGTCACAACCTCCTTTGGGCAACTACATGCTCTGGTAGTGGGGTCCTTCAAAGGCTTCAGGTGGACTGCTCCAGTGTGGACCTCCATGGGCTGCAGGGGAACACCATGCCACACCACAGTCTTCACCACAGGCTGCAGAGGAATCTGCTCTCGCACCTGGAGCACCTCCTGCCCCTGCTTTGGCACTGACCTCAGTGTCTGCAGAACTACTCCTCTCAAGTATCCTCTCTTTGTACTGCTGCACAGATTTTCTTCTCAAATGTGTTGCTCCAGAGTCACTGCTGTCAACGGGCTCAGCCTTGGCTAGAGGCAGGCTTCTCTTACAGCCAACTGGCAGAGGCTTTATCAGACATGTGAGAAGCTTCTTCTCACAAAACTACCCCGCCTCACAACCAAAACTTTGCCATACAAACCCAATACACTATACTTGACTGAATCTCAAAGAAATCAGCTGAACATTTTCAAATGTTTTGATTTTTCAAGAATCTAACATTCTTTAAAAGTACCTACTTCCTGTGGCAGTGCTAGCTGGGCAAGTAAAAACAGCAATTACTTTCTCCAACACTGACACCTGAAGTACTGAAAACTTCCAGAAAAAAAAACTGTAGAGTACTGTACAAAGGAACACACATACATAGGTCTGTATTTTAATTTTGAAATTCTTTCTTCACTGCAAAAATACTCTTACATGTTGAATTCATGGAACACATACCAACTGGAAGTGCTTTACTTTTTTAATCTCTACTCTTCTGCCTTTTTCATCAACCTTCTAGAAATCACCACTACTGTCTAACAGACACTAAAAGATAGAAAAATAGATTTCTGTGTTACTGCAGACATTTCCATCCAACACTTTTTGCCAAGACGGAAACATTGCCATCTCTCCCTTCTGCTCTCTCTCTCTCAAGTGAACTCTTTAGTTCTACTGTACCGCTTCCAGTAATTCTTCCATCTGACCTATAGTTTTCTTCCTTCAGCATAATTCTTCCACACAAGACTCAACCACCTTACTTGCAATTTATCTTTACTTCACTTCTAATCAGTTAAAAACCTTTGACCTTTGGTATGCAGAACAAAATTCTTTAACTTGGCTTTGCTGTTCAAGCGCATTCATTTTCATTAGAAATGTATTCTCTTCATCCATATAAGCAACAGAACCAGCCATACCTTTTGCCATCTTCTTCTCACTTGTATCTTAACTGCTGCCCACTCCTGAAAATCCCATTATTTACACACTTTAAAGATTTTAGAAACCACACACAGTCTTCAGACTTTCACCCATCCCTGCTCTGTTTCACAAGCAAATTGCCCAGGTCAATTGCCCAGAAATCTAGAATTTCTGCTTTTGCTTTAAACTTAAAAAATGAAGCAGAGAAAATTTAACCCAAAGTAGTTTGGTAATGCTCAACATCATTGTTCACTTTCCAATTTTGTTGCTTTCCCTCTTCTGTGCCCTATCAACTCTCTTTACATAGCTTTTGTCATGGCATGCTGGTCTTCCTACCTATTTTCAAAGCTTGCAGAACTTTTGGATTTATCTATGTTAAAAGTAGAGAGGACAAGGATATCCACACATACTCCCTAGAAGAAACCAAGAGCACTTGCAGTTTGGTGCTGTAGAACAACTCACTGCATGAAACTGCCAAATACAGGAGAAAAAACATCCTTTTCAACTCTTTAATATTCATTACCCAAAATAACACATCCTACTTATACTATACAGAGTGATATTTTACTGGGCTGTATCCCAAATACACTGCTGTTTAAATAATCACACGACTAAAGACACAAAACACCAATACCAGATCAACTGATTTTAAGAAATGTCATCAGTACCTGCTTTCTAATCGGATCTGATAACCAATTGTCTGGCCAATCTTTTCTCTTCTTTCTGCTGCCACTCTTTCAGCCACAGCAATTGCTGCCAAACGTCTTGGCTGAGTGCAAAATATACGGCAGGGAGTTCCATTTTTGTGACAGTCATCAAGAATAAACTGGGGGATCTGCAAAGAAATGGTTCAAATTTACTTTTTAGTTTGATAGACTCAACCTTTTTATCACAATGAAACAATTTAACTACACCTCAGCAACACACATGTTGCAAAACGCAAAATACTCACATTAGGATTATCATTGCAAATATACCTGAAGTGGCAAAAAAAACACAAAAATCAACTTCGGCTATAAAGATTAATCTCTTTCAAACAAAACAACAACAACAACAACAACAAAACCCAACCAACCAAAAGTTGAAGTTTTTCTCTCCTGCTTCAGGGAAATCTCTGTAAAAAATCCTTTAGATAATCCTTCATTGTAACACAGTAACACTCTAAATACTAGGACACAGGTTTAGAAGGCAAAGGATATACAAAATTGTATACTACTTTCTCTTCAATATCCTATGATAATTTTAACAAAAATTTGATATCTATCAGATAATTATGCAGAATAATTTATGCTTTTAGTATGTATCTCCTGGCTTAGTACTGCAAAAGCAAAAAAAGTTAACTGGAACAATAGATTTTGAACCACACAGGAAAACAAAGGCCTTAAAACTAGAAGAAAAAAAAATTCCTTATTACAGAAATATTACAGATTTGGCATCAGTTTGACATATATACTGTTATGTTTTTTATTTCATTAAAGATACGTACTTGTGTAGTTTTTCCTGATCCAGTCTCTCCAATAATCAAAACAATTTTATTGTCCTTTATTATTTGGACAATTTCTTCCTGTTTTTCAAGAACTGGTAGTGATTGCCTGAAGGAATCAAACTCTGATTCCCCTCTTTTCACTGGGACTTGGGGGATACCATCATTAAGTCGACCACTTGTCTTGTTCACTTCTTTGTTTTCTGTGAAAAGAAGTCGATAAATTATATGGGAAGGTCACTAAAACATTGGTTAAAATTGTACTTAAAAACTAACAATCCTGCTTTTATTAGCATCCCTGTTGATAAAATGAGAAACCCATGATATATTTACAAGTTATTTTCATGGTAACACATGCTGTTATGGTGCTTGAAACAAATACAGTTCAAAGGATTTTTACTTCAACAGAAGTTTTAAACACAACTGAATTATCATAGTGCATTCCTTAAGTTAAAAAAAGGCATGAAAAGCTTGAAGAGAAATACAAACTAAATCAGAGAAATAATCTTGGCCTTTGTATCTGTTTACACATTCCCATCCCAGGAGTTTGCCCAGAAAAATCCACCACAGAGTTCAACATTTAAGCTATTTCAAACTGATACTGTGTTTTCCAGCAAAAAGACAACTTTACTGTGATTCATATACCTTCTTTTACATCTTTATTGGTCTTTTAAACCTCCTTTCAGTCAGTATTACATAACCTAATAGCCTAGTCCCTAAGGTTTGTCTTAAAAGGTACTAATTGAAATATGATGCATTGACAACCCTGGAGCCACACAGCAGTATGATGTATCAGAAAGCAATGCAGAAGGAGCTAAAAAACCTGCTGTCTTCTGAGGAGGCTACTTCAACATCAGTATGTTAAATGATACTCTGTAATTCCTTAATAATTATTTTCCAGGAGAATGAGAAGCTCACTATAAATGCAATTTTAATGCAATTTTAAAATGCATAATGCAATTGTTTTGTGCAATTAACAGATTCATATATTAAATTACAAACACTGTTTTACCAAAACAGACACAGACTAACAGATTAAAAGAGCCAAAAACCATTCTGGAGAGGTAAAGAAAGATAAATTTTAGACTACTCATGAATTTGCACTCTACATCCCCAAGAAATTGCTTTTTGGTACTTTTATTATAGTTTCTCACTGTTCATGAAACAATCCTGTTAAACAAAGGAAACAACTGAGAAAGAAAACTAGCAAAGGAAGCACTTAAAGCATGAACACAACGAATCAGAAATACCCATTTAAACAAGGCATACTGCTATGTTCTCTGTTCACTACACCCAGCTTTGTACACAGAAACACAACATAACTTTTACAAACGCAACTGTTAAGGCAACACCCATGTTAAAAGCATTGTTTAAAAAACCCATCTTATATCAGAAATTTGTCTTCCAGAGAACTTTATATATGCTCAAAATCAGGTTTACATAATAGCTGGAGTTTACTTAATAGCTCTTAGAAACCAAATCTATTTTAGATGACAAAACAAAACGCTAATTCCTTATTTTATCAAGGACATGGATTCCTAAATTGGAATTTTATCAAGGACATGGATTCTCATTTTCTCATAAGGGTATTCTTACAAAGAGTGATGGTAACACTTGTCTCTTTAATCCTATCCCATGGAACTTGCAGGAATCCACATTTCACAACAGTATTATAAAAAACAATCTGGCTGAAATTGGCTCAAAGAATCAAAATCAACTTGATACTGGGGAGGCATTGCAATGTGGGCGACATGACTGCCTGAGCGCCTTATGACATCACTTTTAAAAGACCCTGCACCAACAACAAAAAGTCAAGAAAATTATTAGGTTTGCTTGGAAAAAAGACTGTCAGGACACAAGCAGAGACAGAAAATAGAGGAGTTTCTTTTGTTATTGGGTTGTGGGTTGTTTTTTCAAGTAGTGTTAATTGATAAGTTATCTTGGGTTGAAAGACAGCTATCTGCTAGGGAAGGCAGGAAAAACCCCCTTGGAAACCCCCTCCCTCCGAATTATTATAAATTTGAAATTAAGCGGCTGTCAGGCAAAGATATAGGATAGGAATAGCAGTCCTTTACTAGTGCGTATAACAAGATACAAAAAAAAAACCAATAGTAGCTATGGTATTAACCACACAACAGAATCAGAGACCTGTGACAGAGATGGGAAAAGGATGGAGGGGAGGCTTTGCCTCACAAACCCAGTGGGCAGCCAATCCCAGGTGCTGCGGCAGGACTCTGAGGAAAAACCCCGAGCTGGAACGCAGAAATCCTGGGGCAGTGGATGGATGAGACTCATTAGCAGCTCCGTAGTGGTACCACGACGATGTTCCAGCAAGGCAAAAGGTGTGGAGAGACTCACGGAAGAAGGAGAAGCAGCAGCAACAGCAGCAGCAGAAGCTCTGTCTGGGCTAAGGCGAACTCCTTTTTTCCAAGCAACCAGGGATCCGAGTGTGTCCTCCTCTCCAGCCAAAGAGCTGAGATGACGATTTCCCCGCTGCCCCACCAGACTCTACCAGCCCCCTCGCCCCTTTCCCCTGGGCTCGGCCAAACTCTTTGTCTTGTTAAGCACCATAAGCACCAGCACTCAGGTTTCCCAGCAACTAATGGTGAAAACTCTACAGGTGAGAAAGAACAAAAGGAAGGATACTTAATCCCCAACACAAGTCCATATCACAAGAAAAAAATGAACATACCAGATTCAACAGCATAGGCATTTCCTCGTTCTGTCTTTGGCAGAAGTTCTGTTCGTTCTTTATTTGCAACAGGAAAATTCCGAATAAAAGTACTAAGAGAGTGTTTTGTACTAGGAGTTAAGGCACAGATCATTACTGCACGTTTTAGTTCTGATCCATCCTTTTTTCTTACAGTCAGGTATCGATTTGCTCCTTTTCTGGGAGAAAGGAGAAAAAGGCATTTCAGGAATAAGAGAACTAGTTACCTTCATGCAATGGATCTTTGACAATAATTCCTTCAAGCTGACTTTCAGCTTATTTTCAAATATAATGCCATAACTAGAATCCTCCAAAAAAATGTCCTAAGTAGCATAACGCAACATTCACAATCAAAAGTACCTTCTATTCATGTGAGGTAGCGCATGGAACAGACACTGCCGACATTGGTTATCACTGCACTTGTCTCACAAAGCACAGCCAGCTCTACCAGTCCTTTTATCAATTGATACAGAGAGCTATGACACCAAACTGACTTTTAAACTAACTTGAAAGATCTAGAAGTTAAAAATCAACAAACAGGCAGAATAGACAAGAAAAAGCTCCCTGCTAGTGGCATTCCAAACCTTAACAAAATCCAATAAAACGTATCAGATCTCAGGATGTTCACTATCAAATTTATTATGCAGAAATGGCGCCAAAACACTTAACCATAACACTGACCTACTTCTCAGACTGAACTCTTGACAACAAAATGCAAAGAATTATTGTAAATAAATTTGAAACTGAGATAACTTGTGCCTGGGCTATAACCGACACATCAACACTTTCTAAACAACTTCTCAGGGTAAGAACGGATGGTCACACCAACAGCCCTGGCCTGTCCCTGGCAGAGGTGGAAGACTTGTGCAGGTAAGAAGGTGCCGACAAGGGCAGCCTCTGTGAGGAGAGGCACAGCAGCCCCTGGTAAAAAGGACTCTGTCCTCTTTACAACTTCATTTCAAGTATTTACATACCCTGTTGAGACTCCCCCTAAGCCTTGTCTTCTCTAGGCTGAAAAGTCCTAGAACTCTGGCCCTTTCTGCAGAGAAGAGATGTTCCATCCCCTTCCCTTGAACTCTCTCCAGTCTACGTCTCCGTCATCCTTGTGATCCCAGCACTGGATAGACACAACACTCACGACGTAGTCTAATCAGTGCTGAGTAGCGGTGAAGGATGACCTCCCGCTCTGCCTGCTAGCAACACTTGAACCCTCTTCTGTGCTTCCCAACAGAAGCACTCTTTTGAACATGCTACTCTAAGTTACACTTTACCAGTCAACACAGGAGATTCTATGCAAAACCTTTGAAAACACATTAGTGCAGGAAAAAAAACAAAAAAAACAGAAAATAACTTTGTGAGAAGTTTTTTTTATGCACATGAAGTACTCAAAACTGCATTGCAAACTAGCACGTCACTCGATTTTTATTCACATATCAAGCAAAGCACAGAGACGTTTATTTTTATATCTACTTTTTGAAGTTTCTTCTCAAGTACGATTCCCCACAACACTGCACGATAAGCTAAAAATACAGATCGTTTCAACACTGATAACGAAATCCCATAAATTCGCACCAAAAAGAGAAAATACTACGTAAAAATAAGAATCAAACTTACCCTTTACTTTTCGATATCAGTCCAAGAGAATGACAGATCCGGTGAACAAACGCTCTTTCAGTTCTAGTGAAAGAAGACGGAAATTCCATTTCTGGAAAGATAATTTAAAAAATAAAAACCCGAGCATAAGAACTCAACAGGCAGTATCCCTGACATATGACCTCGGTGCCGGGAATTTATCAGCCTTGAAACCCTTCCTGTGCACAGCGGGGCTGATGGTGGCAGCGCTGTCCCCTAGCACCCGTAGGGACACGGCCATCGCGGACAGCGCGGCCGCCCGAGATGCTCCTGCCCGGGAGAGCCCCGGACCTGGCCGCCTGCCCGCCCTTCTCCGTGCGGCTCTCCCACGCACCCCTGTCCTCGCCATAGCGGAACCGCTCCAGAGCCAGGTTCACAGCGATCTCCACCTCCTCGTCCACGCGGATATCCCTCAGACCTTTGCCGCCTCGGCCGCGGCCCGAGCCCGCCGTGCCCCCGCCGTGCTTCCGCGGCGGGGCGTTCCTGGGCCGCGACATGGCTCCGGCACAGAGCGGGGCTCCGGCACAGTGCGGGGCTCCGGCACACGGAACGGGGAAGCACAGGCGCTGCCCCCGACGCAGCAGCAGCGGCAGCAGCAACAGCGCCCGGCGAGCGCGGCGCCGTGACGTGAAGCCAGCGCCGAGCGGCAGCGGGCGGAGCCGGCACCGGGGCGGCGGCTCCGGGAGGCGGAGCCGCGCTGCAAGCGGAAGGAAGCGCCTGGGGTGCCGCCTGGGGTGCTGCCGTCCTGGACACTGTGTTACCCGGCGTGTCGTGGAAGTGGGGTTGCGTAATAGTGTCACAGTCGGCCGTGACTGCGGAAGCAGCGCTCTTACCTGTCAGGTCGCGAATCATGCGATTTCGTTGAATGACTTTCAGTGTAGGTGGTAGTATCGCAGGCCTCAGCCTTGTTGTTTTGAATGTTTTACGGGGTCATAAAGATTTTTCCTTCTCCTTCTCTCTTTTCCATTTTTATTTCTCTCCTTTCTTGTTATGTCTTGGCAAAGTATGGTTATCATATTCTATCCCTTGCTCTGTAAAGTCTATGATGAGGTTGTTAGTTGTAAAAGTTGAGAGCTTGTTAGCCAACACTTCTGCAATTATGCAGAAGTACTGGAAGGGCCAGTTGTGGGATTTTAGGTGACTGCATAGTAACAGGATAAAAGTCCCTGGCGCGTGGACTGGTGTCCTTGTTCAAGTGAACAAAGAATTTACAGCGGACATCATGTCCCCAACCAAATGGGTCATGATATGGTCAGAGAGGGACGTTTTCTAAACAGTTTGGCAATCCAAATGGGGCCCTAGGCCACCGTCTTCACAGCCCCCTTCTTCAAACATCCAACTGCCACGGAGTTCATGGAGAACTATGTGAGTTCACCTGACATCTTCGAAGCAGGAATCATACAAAGGATGAATGCTAAAATTCCCCAAGTGTATTCAGCATAAACTATAAGGATCTTGAATTATTTCTAATAAATTTCTTAAATTATTTCAGACTTTTCCTTCCTGCAGCGTTATGTACATAGTTGGTGAAATTAGGTTAGTGTGTTGGGTATGGGTGCACAGCCTGATATGCAAAAAGCACACTTAATGGGGTTTTTAGGGTCTCTCCCAAGTTGCACAGGGGACTGAGGTCTCTCCTAAGGCATGTGGAGGCATACAGAGGATTTGGAGTGCCTAGTAAGGCATGGAGGGACTGGGGTCCCTCGGAAGGCCTGCAGGGGGGTTAAGGTTTAGGGTCAGCTGTTGTACAGGGGTCAGTCAGTCCTAAACACCAGGCAAAAGCTGCTCAGAACAGATGGTTTGTGATCTCTACTGCTTTTCACCCAACTGGAGTGGGGAGATGAATTCAGATGCCCAAATCCAGAGTGGCACAGATGTGTCAGGAAAATTAAGCCACTAACACCAGAGGTTTATGTCCAAAAAGGAGACAGAGGGGTCTTTTATCCTAATTTCCTGGCCACATTTCCTTCTCTCTTTCTCCATTGGCTGAGGTAGTTGAGAGGTACAGATTTCCCAGAACACCTGATACCTAAAATTCCCTCTAATGTATAATCCTCCCCTTTAATTTTTATTTCTCATGGAATTTATGGGTTTTTTTCCCTATTATTTCTTTCATCTTTCAATACCCAATTTCATTTATCACCAACCCTGTAGTTCGTTTGTAAAGGCAAATACCTGTTTTCCATTCATCAATCAGTGAATCCTTCTCATTGTTTCTTTTATCTCTCAGTGCTACTTTTATCTACCAGCAGACCCACAGCTTGTTTGTAAAGACAAATCTGTCATTCCTCTCAGATGGGTGTTGCAAGACACCCAGCGTGCTGATGTAACCCATGCCAGAGAAGCCATTGGGAGCTCCAGGGAGAGTTCCAACCGTGCCCAGTGAGTTCTCACCAGCCTGTGTCCATCCAGGGGAAGGGAAAGTCCATGTCAGACTGTACTCATATCCACAGCAGGTCTCCAAGGTGAGCTGCCCATCTCCCAGCATTACTCTGTGAACATTGATGGATGATTTGAAGGTATTAACTAAACTTGGTATACCAAGAAAAGATTGGTAGGAGAGTTGTTTAAGCATTTTAGAAGATTAAATAGGAAACTACTTAAAAACCTGTGCTGTATAATGTGCAAACGACAGTGTTTTAGTGTGTGGTGAGTCCTTCAACACATTTCAAGAGTTCATTTTGCAACTAACAAGTAGGCAATTGGTTCACAGATGGACGATGTCTCTGGAGAGCACACGCACTGAAGGAGTTGTTCACTCTAGATTCCTGATATATGCATATAGAGTCTCTTCAAAGAGAGGAAACCACAAAGATCTGATGTAGAGGTACACTCATCTTCAAACCGTGTGGTGTTTGTGACTATTTGAATTGATTGTTGTGGTGTAAATTTGAAATACCATGCCAAAAAGGAGGTTCTTCAGAAGTTATGCTGAAATGCTGCTTTATTTTTTGTATGTGCACGGCTAGTACTTGCTTGTAATGGTGGTAATTCTGTGTATATGTCAAAAAATAGTTATAAACATATATTTTTTCTACATGTACATTTATTTTAAGTAAGAGGACGGTAAACATACAAATAATATTTCAAGACTTCTTCCAGAATATGGAGAACTGTTGCAGTTGTCTGGTAAGATTTGCTGTTCATAAACAAAGGACATTCTCAATGACCGGGTTTACTGGCATGGTCACAGGAGCAGGAAGTCTTTTTACTATTCAAAATAATGTTATGTCTATTAACTTGGGGAATTTTGTTTCATTTTCTTCCAGGAGGATAATATTCAAAGAGTACTGCCTGAGCAAGAAATTGTCTCTGTTGCTTCGTGTTTTGTATTGTCCCTTTGGTGAAAAACAAAAGGAAAAGCTGCTGTTTAAAAAAAAACAAACAAACTGTGAATGAGAAAGTGTTTTTACCTTCAGGAGGTATGTTAGGCCCCTTGAATCTGCAGAGACTTTGGCACTTATTGCACTGCAATTAAAATACAAAATTATTGGAATCAGCTCTTGTTCAAACAGTACATGAAAATAACTTGTCATAAGAAAATTGTGATGACAAAGAATGGTTGTCATACTAGATTGTGTTGCCCTAGCAGGAAGGGAACAGCTGAATTCTTGTTTCAGCTGTGTCAAAAGGACATTTAAATATTTAGGCTGGTTTTGGGGGAAGGGGCAGTAAATGATAACGAAGAGAGGCTATAATTAAGCTCCCATGTCTGATCACAAAAAGTAGGCATGAGGTTTTCTCAGAGCTGTGGAATCTGACATCCATGGATTCCTAGGGTAGGGGAATTGACTAAGTCTTTGACTGAGACAGCTGAGAACTTAGAGGGTAACTAGTGGAGAGGTAATGCAGAACTTAGGACCTCATGAGAGATTGATTGCAGCTTCACACATTTGCAGCAGGAGCACCAGCCTGTATAAACTCAGTGGCAGCAGCAGGTGGAACCCAAAGTTCTAGTACAACAACGGACACATGCATATGACATCTTAACACCTTTAATCCAAAAATCTAATAGTACCGGATGATGGAGAAAAACATCACCAATGTGAGCAAGTGATGCGCATTTCAAGTATAACACAGACTGATTTAACTGATATTCTCTCACATAAACTAGATCTCATTCTATTCGCAGATGGCTTGTGCCATTCCCTACAAGGACAGCAACAGATTGAATGTGCTGTGCTGAGATGGGGACAGGTAACAGAAGTAGAACCGCTGCCAGCAAGGATGAGTGCACAAGTAGCAGAACTAGTAGCTTTGATGCATGCAGCATGTAGGGAAAGAGAGAAATGAGTGAACATCTGTACAGATTCTTGGTATGCTCTTGGGATATGTCACTTAATATGGATATTAGAGGAAAAACATGGATTTTCACATCACCCAGCATAATGTACTGGTGTGCCTTTGATGGCTGACCAGAAGAAATGCCAAATTTGATAGACCTAAGACAATGTATGAGAAGGACTGCTCAACAGAAGAAGAGATACAGTGGAAAAATGAAAGGCAACTCAGAATGATGATGGGATGTGGACAATTGGGGGAATATCAATTCTGACAGAGAATATTTAGTTACTCTGGCTAGATGGTCTCATGATAAATCCCACGAACAAACACGGGTTGTATTTATCCAAGTACCAAAAGTATGGCCAGCTCCCGAAATTTGTGCCATGACAAAAGAGAGTCACAAATGGCTGCCCAACTTGACATGAGTTTTCAAGTAGCAGACTGAGCTCACAGCTGGGAGGGTGACCATGGACCGAGTTCCCTTTTCAGGGACTGCAAAGAGACCCTGCAGACATGCCACCTGTGGCTGGGTGGTAGTAGACCAGCTGTCAGGCTGGGCAGAAGCCTTTCCAACAAGAAAGACATATTCAGGAGGAATAACAGAAGCCTTCATAAAGAAATGAATCCTTATTTTATAGCAAATATGATACCAAAATTTTCCAGATAGAAACTTTCTACAACAGTTTTGAATATTAGAAAGCAGGCATTCTTTATTGAAGCATGCTAGTACCTTGGAGGATCCTTCCTTTAATTAATTGCCCTGAGTGTTGGGTAGACAGAGTTTTTATAATACACACTGATTTACATAATCATTAGCTATTGCCACTTACTTGATGTTTTACTTTATTTTACACAGTCACACCTCTTATTAAAGTCCTTACATGGTTCTTTGGGGGTCTTCTTCCATGGTCTTCAACATCTTGTATCCTTTTTAGGTGGCTGCTCCTCGACCCCCACTTTTGAGTAAGCGCAATATTGTTTATAACTCCTGCTTTGTCAGCCTTGCAGAGCTGGCATCTTGCTTGTGTCTTGCATGATTTCTGCTTGATTAATTTATATCCTGTTTTTATTTCTCCAAGGCTATGCTGTTCTGTTCTGCTGTCCTTGTCAAATACAATCAATCAGCTTGCTAATAACACTAAGGTCATGTACACGTTCAGTCCTCTATGAGCCATTTATTTAAAGAGCTGGCCTCAATGATCATTGTAGGTCCCTTCCAACTCAGAATATTCTCTGTGTGACCTTAATCCCAGTTAAGGCCTGTTAGATGGTGATGAATGCTTGACTCAGTATGTCAACAAGTAGAGAAGGATAAATCTCTTGATCTGTAACTGACTTTTGAGGATCCTTTGTGGTTTCATATTAAATAAATATGATAAATATTAAATCATGTGAAATTATATTAAATAATTAAGGCTAAAAACAATTTCTCTTAGCCTTAATTATCTTAAGTTTGTTACTTGTTACAGTGCTGTATGTAAGAGCAGTAGTTAAATGCCTTGAAATGGTTGGGGTTTTTTTTCCCCTCTTAGGATATTAGCAGATATGCTCAATTAAAACATGGGTGGGAGTGTTAAGATACATAATCAGTACAGATAGCTTAATGTGCAGCTGCAGTGCCAGCTGCAGATTGGGCTCTGAATGCCAGGAGCCTGAGGAAAGAGGTTGTGAACTAGTGCCTATTTTTACATTTTTTAAGTTTCCTTAGAAGAGGCAAAGAAAAGTGATCTAAGAGAAGAGCTGTCCTGTGGGTTGGGAGAGGCCAGAAGCCAGCTGATATTTCCGTTCAGATGGGCTTTGAGAGCTCCTGGGATCAGTTGTGTGGGGACCTCCAGCAGCGTAACCCAGCATTGTACCAGAGAGAAGACCAGCCTTTTTCCAAGAGAGAAACTCGCTTCCTCCATGCCCCATGGATCTGGTTTCGCAGCAGCCTGACTCTGGAGTGACGATTTGTCTCTGCAGTAGTTAGAAAGTGTCAGGTTTGAGTTACGAGGTTATAGATAGAGGAGTTAAAGTTATTTGTTGTGCCTTGAAGGACTGGAACAGATAGGAACAGAGACAAGATCAGAGCCCAGACCTGTGGGGACCCCAGGAATCTCTCTTGTGAGGGCAGCCCCACTCTGTCCCACCCCACCCAATCCCAGATCTTCCCATGCCTAGAAGGGAACTGAAAGTAAAAGGATAAGCCTTTTTAAAAGGATAAGCCTGAGTTGCTTGCCTCATGTATCCCTTAAATCTCTTTCTGCTCTGCCCTTGTGTGGACAGAGAGCAGAGCTGTGGCCAGGATCTTTCATGTATTCACACCTGTCCCTTCTGATATCCCACTGCTCTCATTGATCCTCACAGGTGACCTGGAGCAATTCCTGCTGCCTGCTCAAGTGGCAGCTGCTGAGCACTAGGGTCACCAAGCCTGACATAACCCTAGTGGCACAGCTCCCCAACGCCAGTGCTGCCAGCCTGACCACACGTCCTCCTCCCCTTGGCAGAGCTGAGCCACGTATAAAGCACAAGGGCAAGGGTGGGAGAGGGTGGCAGGGAGTTCTGAGGCATAGTCAGGGTACCATAGCCACTGGGCTGAGTCCTGCTGCTGGGGCTGGGGCCACGTTGCAGTGGGATAGCAAGGGACCCTGAGGGTTTTGGCTCACCAGTGAGCCTGATGGCTGCCTCTCGCATGGCCTTCTGTGGGCTCTGCAGGTACATCACGGACTGGCGCAGGTACTCGTCTGCTCTGTTTCTCTCCTCTTCCAGCTGGAGAGAGCACAAGGGGACAGAGGGAAGGGTTGGCACTGTCTCTTCCCCTTGGATGGGCAGCCTCTGCATCCAGGACTGACATCCCTGCATGGACACCCCTGATGGCCAGCCAACAGCAGGGTTGGAGGAAGCAGAAAGATGGTTACTCCACAGGGAGCCTCAGTGTTGTCCTGATGCCAATGCACAGCAGGGTTGGAGGGAGCAGAGATGGTTACTCCACAGGGAGCCTCAGTGCTGTCCTGATGCCAAAGCACAGCTGGGTTGAGGCTTTGTTGGCAGCCTGGCTGAGGGAGGCACAGGAGCCTGGAGAAGACCCTGCTGGGCCACACGCCAGAGGGGAGTATTGTGTGGGGAGCAGGCTGTTGGTGATGGGTGTGGCAGTAGGCAGGTGGCGCAGCTGCCATCCCCTCACTGGGTGTTGAGAGCAGAGGGCTTGTTCAGACCTGGTCTGGGGCTTTGAGGCCACCCTTACCAGGCACTCGCCAAATCTCCACAGCTCCTCTGTCCCCAGCAGCTGCCGAAGATTCCACTTCTTCAGGAATGTCGTTGCTTGAAGCAGGGTTTCCCAAGAGGCCTGCAAAACAGCAGAGACAGGGAGATGGCACAACATCCCAGGACATAGGACCAGCCGAAGGCAGGAGTGCTGTGGTCTTTGAAGCACTAGAGCAGAAGGCAGCTATGCCCACCCACAGAGGACACCAGTAGCTCAGTGTCCTCACCTCTGCCACAAACTGATTCTCATCATACATGTGGTAGAAGAGGGGGAGCAGGCTCTGGCACACACAGTCATTCAGGGTCTTTTCTCCATCTTTCTCTACCAACTCAATCACCGCTTGAAAAAGGCGAATGGAAAGCACCTGCATGTGGCTGGCATCCTAGTGAAGAGAGCAAGACCATAAGAACTGACTGCTCCAGGCCTACATGGGCATAGAACAGAAAATCCAAAAGGGAACTGTTTGCTGGCAGCACCCAGCACCTGTGGTGGGGGGCACAGAGCCTTACATTGTCAAAGAGTGGCCGGAGTGCCTCAGCCAGCTGCAGAGCAAGGGAACTGGCAATTGGCTCATCTCTGTTCAGGAGTATCTCATGGAACACACAGAGGGTCATCCACACCACCTCCCTGTCTTCATCCTTCAGCATCTCTGTGAGGATTTCAGTCAGGTTTTGAGTGCTTTCAGTCTGTGTGGAACAACAAAGTAATGTGAAGCCAGGAAAGGATGCATTGCCAGAACCACTCCAGCACTTCAATCCTATGCTACAGCCTCAGAGCCCTGAAACTAAAGGCTCTGGCCAGGCAGACGGTGAGTCAGGAGAGCTGGAAGAAGCTGCTCATCTTAAAAAGTCCATCAATGTGCAAGCCACACTGTTACTGTGCTCCACATTGCCTGCACAGCATCAGCTGGGCAGCCTGCTTCTTACCATGGAGGGGCTCTTGCTGAGTACCATGAGGCATCTGAGCATCAGGAGACGCATCACTGTGCACTCCCTCCA
>VXBU01001474.1:16305-44425 GCA_013400315.1 Bombycilla garrulus
CTGAAATTTTATCACCATTGCTGGTTCAGATCAGGACTTCTGCTTTTGCTTTAGTAAATCGTGAGACAGAAATATGATAATTTCAGATAACATGAAATGAAACTTGACCTGGCTATTAAGACTTCTTTTATGTTATGCACCTACATTTCTCCTTCAACTCCTGTGCAAAAGTTCCACCTAGATCAACAAAACCTGAGTAAAATCACTATTAAATAAATGCACCATATACTTACCTTCTCAGTTTTTCTTGGACTGTTTTTCTTTTTTATAAATATCTCAGCATTACCTGAGCAAATGATTTTCTGAATTTTTGTTTCTTTGAATTTTTATTTGTCAAATATTTTTATGTTATTAACAAATCAAAGTAAAAATCCAAATTAAAGAAGGCTGCAAATCCTATATGTCCTATTTCTCTCCACCAAGGTTATCAATAATAGATACCATCAGAAGCTAAAACTGAGAGCATTAACACTGATATCCATACCACTCTGCAAAATGTCAATATTGCAGAGAGAATCAAAAGACAAATTTGAAGAGCTGTGCAAGTGAACTCCCTCTTCAGTAAATATAGAGCCCAAAGTGTGTTTTAGTGTTCAGAAAATAAACACCAAAGGATTTCAAATTTCATAAGTAATTTTCCTGCGGTCATTAGTGTAAATACATGCTGGGTTGAATTCTCTAACATAAATATTACATTTTTTCATTGATTTCATTAACCATTGCTCATGTATGTCATCTTAGCGACATCAGTTAATAAATTGCCTGTGGAAATACCTATATGCGCAGTTCTAAACAATTCTGAATGCTCAAAAGGAATGCTTCTACATGAAAAAAAATGATATTTGATTTTAAAAAAAATTAAAATATTTTTTGCAAAAATAAAGAACTACTATTAAACAGATGAATTTTGCTGCTTTTACTTATTTCATATTAAGTTCATTAGCTGTCAAATCTGAATCATTTACCTCACAATACCTTTATACATATTTTATTGATATTGTAGAATCTGAACAAGGTTTAATGAATGGACCAGAATATATCCAGTAAAAGAAATTAACTTTATTAAATGATAAAAATGTTAGCAGTTATTATGCCTCTTGCAAAATCTTATGCATTTTTTTCATTCAAATGGAAAAGAAAAACAATATGGATGGAAAATATCACTAAATTATTTATTTCTATATTTGTTTCCTTCTCACATAACATAATATTCTCCTCCTAGATATGCCAATTTATTACTAAATATTGCTAATATTTTGTTAAACACCACTTAAATCAGCAGAATGGCAAGGGATACTCTGGAGTCTCTATCACTGCAGGGTTTTAAGAGTATCTTTGACAAACCTGTTAAGAACAATTTAGGTATAATTTATCTTGCCTTAGGGCAGAAGACAGCATGAGATGATCTCTTGAATTTCCTTCCAGTCCTATCTTTGGCGATTCCTAGCACCTTCAGCAACTTTATTTCCTGCAACAGTAAGTATATTGCAGGAAGTGGAATGACCTATATCAAGAATTTCCAAGATCCTTTTCAAAGTCTTTACTGTTTACTAAGATTTCATCTGCTTGGAACCACAGCAAACGAATTTGAAGATTTTTTATATATGTAGATATGCTTGTGCAGTTGTCAGCAGTTGTTGGCACTGAATTTATTGTTCTCCATACATTTAGTCTTCACTTTTGTCTTTTAGATATGGGGAGGACCCACTAGAAAAGAATGTCCACTCACCCTCCTGTGACTTTTCTGTGCTCTTGTACTTAGACTGGGGGTAAGTTGTGGTGAGACAGAATCAGGCTCAAAGGAAGGAGGCAACTGGCACATGGCTCAATGGCCGCTGTTCTCCCCAGGATGTGCTGTTTCAGCCTCAGCCACCTCCCCACCTCTGTGGCCCTGTCCCCCATGCAGAGCCTCTCATTGCTCGAAGCTGCAGCATCTTCTCACCAACACCCAAAGTGCCATGCCATCAGTCTTTATTTTCATGCAGTACAGAGAAGTAGGAGGCAAGAAGCAGCTCTAACTCCATTATCTTACTGTTCACATAAAAGTTCTAGCACGGTTTACTGCTCAGTGAAAGATTTCTAATCAACCAGAAACTTCAACTGTTCCATTTCTTTTCTATTTTATTCTGCAGTAGCATGTTCTTCTCTTGATCTGCCTGACAGAAATATTTTAATGACACTTTTTCAGTCTAAACATTTCAGACTCACAGAAATCTACTTCTTTCAACTCAAATGTGGTCTCCCTCTCCCTTTTTTTTTTTTAATTCATTCCTCTATCAAATAAATGATACTTTGAAACTCATGAGCAGTATTTAGTCACTAAGCTCCACTGACATTTAATTAAAGGTGGGTGTCTAATTGCCCAGAGTGCAACAGAAATTGGCCAGAAGCCTTTCTTATATATACTCCTTCCTTTATCAACCTCAAATGCCTTCTTCTTGTACAATAAGTTTGGAACATAATTTTCTCTGAAAAATCCTTAATAATTTTCGTCAAAACTAAACAAAAGGTGCAAGAGCACAGAGGTCAATGAGACCTTCACACCTCTCCAAATTTCTCTGTCAGTGTAGTATGACGTTCATAGAGAAGATATGCTCTGCTCCTGTAGATATCGTTAAAAATCTTCATTTGATTTGAATAACATATAGTCAGTCCCATAAAGGGTACAAATCCTCTCAGAAATTATAATAGTAATGACTTCAATAGTCTGTTCCTACTAACTATCTCAGATCTTCCATTAACCTTATTAGAAGAACTGTATTTTTAATAAAAGGAGGAAGTATACCTAAATTCATCATGGACATATGAGAAATTGTTCAGTTCTGCCTTACAGATGACCTTGCGGATATACAATTATTAGTATGGACATGAAATGACACAAACAAGTTTACATGAACAGAAAATTATTTATATTCCTACATTAAGCTCAAACCAGGTTAAACAAAAAAGAGAAAGAACTAATTTTCTATGCAAAGCTTGAAGGTTTCTAGGAGATTATAGAATCCTAGACTCATTTAGGTTGGAAAACACTTTTTAGATCCAACCATTAACAAAAGACTGCTCAGTACACCACTAATCCATGTCCCTAAATTTCCACATCTACAGTTTTTTTAAATGCTTCCAGGGGGGTGACTCCATCACTTCCCTGGGCAGCCCCTTCCAATGTTTACTAATCCTTTTGGTGAATAACTTTTTTCCTAATATCCAGTCTAAACCTCCCTGGTGCAATGTGGGGGCATTTTCACTCATTTTATCTCTTTTTACTTGAAAGAAGAGGCCACCATCCACCCCACAATGACCTCATTACAAGTAGTTGTAGAGAACAATTACAGCCCCTCTGAACATTCTTTCCTCAGCTCTCTCAGTGACCCCTCACAGGACTTCTATTTTCTCCTGCACTTGCCACTGCCTGCATCTTTTTATCCATTTGAAGGGGCAGAAAAGGCCCACTAAAAGTGGAAGTCAGTGTAGCTGTGCCAACTTGCAAAACTTTCTATTTCTGATTACAGCACATCTAATTACAAAACATTGAATCTGCAAAGAAACAACTATTGCTGTTCTTATCATGTATAATGCTTCACATGGTTCTGGTTTCAAATGATAGCTATTGACATCCATGTTTCCACTCCTAATTAATGTTCCAGATATAACTGAAATGTGTAATTTCTTTATCAGTATGAGATGGAGTGGTTTTTATAAGCAAAAATGCTGTTTAATGCCTTACTGTGCATAATGTACATTCTCACTTTTTTAGGCAGGTTATTTTTTTATTCTGTTCTGCAATTCCACTTTGTGGAGTGGGATCAACAGAATTATTCTAACCTAACACACTGGAGTAAATCAGAACAAAATACAGAAATAATTCTACTGGGTTTGGTTCTCCTTTCCTCTGCTGGACACACATCCTGATTCATCTTTTCAGAGCAAAGAAAAAGTATAAAATGAGCTGTGATTTTTAACATGCATACTTTAAAGAAAGCCAAAGTTGCTGCTGACAACTTCATCATGCTTTGTATGTTGATGAAACCTGCTTGTACTAGGAGTGTGAAATTATATTTCATCTCATATAGCAAAGTGCCAAAACAACACAGATGTTCTGTTCAGGAGCCTGGGCTTAAATTTTCTTTTCAGAGAAGTACAGTGTTAATTTCATTTTATACAATGAAGAGGAAACATCTGTCATATAACACATTTGTTTTAAAGTATCTGCTGCATTGTTTAATGTATTTCCTATAAAACTTGAAATTCAAGTTTCAAGAGAATATACACAAATAAATTTATTGACTAAGAGTAGCATAATAATTTCCTAAAGATGAATCTCTGAATATAAGTCCTTCTAAGAATTTAGATGGTAATGGGAAGTACAGGTTTTCTTAGTGACATCTTAATACATTCTTGTACACTTTTCTTTTGGTTTTAAACATCACTAATATATTGCTTCTGTTTTTCTACTATCATACTTGAAATTTCATTCCCCACTTTCAGTACTGTAACATACTCTATTAATAGTTCCTGATCTAACTACTAACTTGTTTCTAAGTGCTGAATTGCCTGTATTTGTTGCAGGTATTAGAATTAATTAGAATAATAATAGAATGCTGTTTTCAAGGGAGACACCTTACTGGTCAATATTGCCCAAATGGCCTGCTATCTCTGGGTCTTAATCTGGTTTGGGTTTCTTTTGGAAAGAGGCACTGTGTAAGTAAGAGGATCATTAATGTAAAGACACCATTAAGTGGAGGTGCTGCTCATAATGTGCTGAGGAAGTCTGTTAGTTGGAGTGCATCTTAAAAAGGAAAAAAATAACCTGACCTGAATATTCTGACCAATTTATTGCCTGACAGTCTTGACATCTGGGAAAGGTTTCTGTTTCTGAGTAAGACTGCTAACAAAACACTACAAAACACAATCTGTCTGTTGGAAATATTCCAATCTCCTTGACTTTTGTCTGTCTAGGTTGACCCAGTAACTCTTCACTAGTTCTGATTTTCCTCAAAATAAACATCAAACATAAGTCAGAATATAATTTGATCTACCGAGAAACTTTGATGTCAACGACTCTCAGGCACTGCTGATAGTCTTTAGCATGAGTAACAGCTGTGTTGCCAAGACTTTGTCTTTTCTCAGTCTCTTGAAGAGGCTGGGAAATAATCAGAACAGATTATCTTCCACAAGGCAGAGCAGTTCCTTTAAAAAAAGAAATTAACAGCCTTTTTGTAAAATGTTTTTAGGCAGAACAACTGGCAGGAATAGTGTTAAACATGAGTTTATTCTACAGTGCTACTTTTTCATCTATTGTTTCCTCTGACTTCAATAGCTTGACATGACATTACTGTCAAGAATGGCTATGAGAGAAAAGCTATTACAAAGCAGCTCAGTAGGAAAACTAATGGTGACCACTTTAACTAAATGGCAATTGTTGACCATTAGTTACCAAAGTCTACTGTGAAAGGATAGTATTGATTTAAAATGTATTAAATTACAGGAGTTCAAAATGTTTCTTTTCATGTCAGCACTTTGTTCTCCTTAATGTTCTTTGCTATCTATTATTGTTTTTTTCCCCTTAAGAAAATCTGAGCTGCCTTTTCATGGAAAGGATGGTAGGGAAGAACATAGCAGACCCATTTAATGAGGTAGGTGTTATAGTACATGACATAGCGAGTGTATGAACCCTAGAATGCTGTTAGTCGCACCTGCTTTTTTCTCATTTTCCACACAGGAATCAAACTGAGAAACCTTGATGTCTCAAAGTTTATTCTTTTCTAGTCTGACATAATTAGAGATCCAGTTGTTGGAGGTGCAGGGGGAGAGAATTTTTTCGGGAGAGTCATCCTCTGCAATTTGCTTTCATATTTTTAGTGTAATTTTGCTGACTTTTGGGCTCCTATCTCTTTGGGAAGAGGAGTACTCAAGTGTGGGTACGTGAATTTTCCTGCACTAGAGTATTTATAAGGCAGACAATTGTGGCACATCATGGCTTTATCTGCGATATCACAATTTCAAATGCTTATAATCTAGCAGTCCACTTTTTAAGGTGTGCTGCTGGTTCTTTGGATCCCATGATGCTGCCTCAAGTAGAGGGAATCTCCTTTCAATGTAATTCCCATATAGACAGGTCCCATCAAGTAGTCTGGCACCTTTTTACTTTCAGTTTGTTCTCTCTTATGATAGCAAAAGAAGATGTTAGGAGACAAATTAATGTAGTTTTCAGGAAAAGCTATCAGGAGAACTTTTTTTCCTCAGCATTTTTTTGGTCAAAAGTTTTATTTTATACAAACATATCTCTCTACTTCTAAAAATCTGAGAAACAGGAGGACAATAAACTGAAAAAATATGGTTCAGCAACTTACAAATGAAAAAGGAAGGAAAAAGCAAAGAATTTTTTTTCTATCAATCAAACACATTATGAAGAATTTAATTAGTTAATCTGGCATCTTTCAGCTTTCACATATTTCTCTATATTTATTATGACTTTTAAATGCTTCTTTTCTGCCAAATGATTCATAACAGGTTTAGAGAACAAGTTCTGTCATTTTTTAAAGAAAAATGTTTAAAAATAAAGTACCGAAGAAATACTAAGGGAATATAAAAGGACCTGCTTGTTTGGAGATTTATTTAACTAATGAAAGAATCATGTTACAAATAGGTGGTTGAAAGAGGCACAAAACATATTGCAGATCTTCACGATTCCCAGAAATTTGTATTTCCAAGGTAAAACTTTTACATTTCCTTTACTTCTTGCCCTACATTTGAAACTCACGCAGACATATTAAGAGTGACCTCAAGAGACTCCAGTCATGCTGCAGGCCAGAAGATCATTGCTAATGCCACATAAGGGTTTGGCACTGCCTGACAACTCAGCCAAGCAGTATCTCCCTCCCAGAAGGGCAACCACTATAAAGGGTGGCATCCTTACCTGGCTTACAGAAATCTGGGAGTTCACTTCTAATTAGAGCTGACAAAAGTTCGACACAATCAGCAGCACTGGGAACCAAAATGCAGTTTCTTGAGCATAACAAAGCCTCCAGTTCTTTCCCTTTAACATCATTAAGAGCCCTGAGGATAACACCAGAAGGTGAGGGAAGGATAATATGATCAAAAAGATGGAATCCTCCTCTGTCATGGGCGCGGTTTTAACAAAAATAAATTTCAAGCACTGATACAGTAACAATAGAAATGAGTACACTTTCATAAAACTGAGGAAATACTAAACAGAATATTTCAAATACAAACTTCTATTTAAAAAGGACTAATTCTTAAAATGTTTTAGAAACATAATGAAGAGAAATCAATACATAATTGTGGTTTGGATAAATACCCTACCTCTTTAGAATTATTCATAAAAACATGCAAAGAAAGTATACAGATAGTCATGTATTTCTGGTAAATGTAAATTTTCAGTCTACTTTTCCAAGACTTTGACCTAGTGCTGCGAAGTGAAATACTTTTTAATCTGTATTTTTTAAATGGAAACTACTATGCCAAGACTGTCCTTGTCAGTAAGCACTGGGTGACCCTGCTTGAGCAGAAGATTGGAGTAGATGAGCTCAAAAGATGCCTTCCAGCCTCAACAATACTGGGAATAAATAAATAAATGCAGTGAAAGTAGATCAGGGAGTTAAAGAACTAATCCTTAAACTCAGCATTATGCCTCTGGATTTGATCTAAAATTTAGATGCATTTGATATTCACATACTTGTACTGTTGACCATGAAGTAACACAGCTGGATGCATGATGAGCACGTGGTATTTTCCTTCCCCTGACACAAGCAGAAGCTGTAAACAGCTGAAGCTTTCTGGAGAGCTCTGTGTGGGTTCATAGGAAAGCTCAAGGAAAGGTCAGGACTTGCCATGGACTCAGTGCCACGAGTATGCAAATGGAGTTGTTTGCTACTAGAGGTGTTTTAGTACCAGTGTTCAAAGATTTCAAGATGTCAGTAGTAATCTGGAAAAAAACATTTGAGTCAAATTTTTTGCCAGTAAGGATATGATGGAGTAGGGAAGAAAAGGCTGGAAGACATTGCCAAGCTAGTACTCCTTAGTATTTGTGTCAAGGTACAGGTGGTTAAACTTGGTTCTACCTCTAAAAACATAGATAAAAGCTTGAGATAAACCTGTTTGATAAGTGCTAGAGGTTACTCTTGCTGGACTAGAACCTACCAAAATTAATGTGCATTGGTTTTGAAAAATTATGCAATTTAAATAGAAAATATCATCAGTAACCTTAAAAATAAGCATTTTTCACTTATATGTGGGTGACATGACCAAAAGTCAGATATGAGGCACATGCTTCAAACCACATTGTGTACATAGCTCAGTGCAGGATTAGAGAAGAAAACACAGGCCAGAAGAACCTCTTAAACATTCAAGTTAAGTCTCCGTAATAGCAAGCAGCTATAAAATATACATCAATTCAGAATGGTCCATATTACTTACTATTAATCTATATTACTTGTGGGATTTTTTTCAGACATGTCTTCTGCATTATTCACGGACCAGAACAATTAGTTCAGTGTTTGGAATGATGCAGTGAGAAGCAAAGTTTCTGTCATCCTCAATGAAAGACATTTACCTCTGGAACACTTTGCTGAAGGAAAACAGAAGCTATTCTCTGAATAAAACTCAAAATATTCTTTTTTTCAGTAGGCAAAAGTATAATAATTTAACAGATGGATATAGTAACCATAATAGGATTTCCTCCATGGAGAAATCAGAATGTCCTAGTCTGCAAGCCAATTAGTCTATCTTCACTTATTCTCCATCTCAGAGGAAGACTGTGGATTCAGGAATCCAGTTCCTGCTTGAGTTTATTTAACTTCAGGCCATTTTCTAAGGTTTGACAATTTCATCAAACTCCTTTAAGACTTACTGATATTATGGGATTATATGCCATTGTGGAAAATTTATTATTTCTATCTGTGCACAACTGTTCTATTCTAATTTTAAATGTGCTTCATGACAGTAAAATAAAACAAAACAAAACTTAAACCCACAGCATTTTGCAATGCACAGAAAGTGGATGTATTGCCTCTCTAACCAACTGGAGGGAAAAAAACCCTTGCATTTTTATGGTGTTGATTTTGTGAAAACAGAGGAAATAGCTTGAGAGGGTGGGAACAAGAGGGAGTTTATGATAATAGAATAAAGGCACCTCACCAAATTATCAGCACATGACCTATAGGTCTGTGTCAGGTGTATTTGTGTCAATGTCTCTTCCCAGTGGAGAGTGAGAATCCAGTCTGAATCAATATTTAAAAGTACACAATACTGAAATGAAGCAAAGTAAGAGTTCACATGTACTTAAGGATAAACACACCCAAGCTATTAAAAAGTATTCCCTAATAATTTGCTCGAGTTGAGTCCCTGCCTCCCTCCACCGCCCCGGTGCTTCACTTTTCACCTTGGCATCTTAGCACTGGCTCTTGCAAAGCTTCTCTTTCCCTTCGCCATTTTAATCCTTTATCTGGTAGTTCTAGGCTTGCCAAAGAATTAACCTTGTTAATATCTTTGGTTACGTGCATTTAGGGTTGACAAATCTTTGCAGAACCTGCATATTGACAACTTAGATTTTCCGATTATGGCTCTTTTTCTGGAGTAAATGGAAGATTTTTTCCCCAAGAAATAAATTTTCAAGGTCAAAATATGAATGCAGAACCGTATATGTTCTAAAAAAAGCCCAAAATAAACAAACCACAAATGAAAGATAGTGGTAACTCTAAGGGTGGTGTTTTCATTAATATGAAATGGTGTGATGCCATTCAAATGAGAGCATAATATTTTTTGAATATCCTTTAATTGGAAAATTTTTGGGACTTCTTCAGTACATTAAATATTTTGTCATTCCATAAAATTGAATTCTTCATCATAATAAGATATTAATTTATTTCCAACATACAAGCTGCTAAGAAATATAGGCACTTAGAGAATAAAAGGAGATATTAACTATTAATACAATGTGTCATCAATATTTGACACTCTACTTAGCATGACTATTATCTACTACAATCTACAGAAAATATTCTCCGTGCTCCCACTGTATTCCTCAAGTGCCATATGGCCATGCTTGTTTTTCTTCAAATAATTTTTACATAAACAGCTGGTGAGCTGTTTTCTTTGTAACATGGCACATATTTTTCAAGACAGTTAGGAAGGACTGATGTAACACCAGTGTCTGCGCTGCTTTTCGTGTCAGGGTTATAAGGAACCTCCTATTTATTATTCAAAAGTTCCAAGCTCATTCTGTGTTTTGGTTGCTTTTGGGGGAGCTTTTACTTTTTTTTCAAGTGACTGCTGAGCAAAAAAAACCTACATTATCACACTTTCTGCTGATACAATCTTTGAAATAGACCTAGTATAAATGAATGCTTAATTACACAATAGACTTTCAAATTATAAAGTCTTGTGGAAGCTGTTTAATATCCATTTAATTAAAAGGGGTGTTCAGCTAGCCTAGAATTTGACCTCTGTCACCTTAGATAAAGGTAAATCTGAGCTGACTGGCATCACAGGGATTAATTCACTTACATGCTACCTAATTTATTCAATTTACTGTTTTATCCTATGCAATTCTGAGGGATCAGTACCATATAAACAGTAACAAAAACTGGTTAAAAGATGGATTTTAAATCTTTCCCTTAGATATCAGAGATGCTGTTTCAAGACTATGCACCAAAGTCTGCTACATCCAGCGATATTTTTTTGCCACAAGCTTTATGTGAAATTTAATTTTCCAAACATGTTCACTTGAAAAGCTTTTCAGCAATCCTTCCTCTTGTTTGCAAAAAAAAAGTATGAGGGTTTTTATTTTATAAAAAAATATGTAGTTAAAAGAAAAATCAAAACTTTTAGAGACAGGGCTAAAGGATAAGAAAATGCCTTACAGATTTTCTTCTAAAGGCTTGCTGTTGTTTTCACAAGTATAAGGAATGATAAGTATTTTATATGTTTTACTAGTGTCCAAAGCAACCATTTGTGAAGAAAACAACACATGGTAGTTGAAAACTGTTGAAAACACTTTATTGAGATTTCTGGAGAATTAAAAACTTCATTTAAGTCAGGAATGTAGGGTTAGATTCACTGCCTCATGTTATAATGTCACAGTGGTTCACATGACACCAGAAAGATTTCTGGAGGAATACAGAGGGGTAGGACTACACTGAAGTACTTAATGATAGCAGGTGAGCAAATTAGTTCCTGACAGCAAGAACCTATGATAAATTCTTCAGTTCATGGATCTGGTAGTTGATTTAGCACTTGATGTAGGTTTTCCTGCATGTTTCAAGAGACATTGTCTGCAGATTAAAGCAGTAAACTGATGGATAAATTTGCATGCTCTTGAATTTTACAGGGAATTGCAAACACTCCAGAAAATTAATGCTTACCAGTAGCAAACAGTTAAAAAAAATAAATAAAAGATTCTTTTTGTGGAATGCTTGGAAATTCCTGTTGGGCTTATCCTTGGGGATTTTTCTTGTTTGCTTGGTTGGTGGACTTTTTGGGTTTTTTTAGAGTTGGGGGATTGGTAAGTTTGTTCAGTTTGGTTTTTTTGTTTTGTTTTGTTTTGCTGGGTTTTTTTTTTTACTTTTCTTTTTTTTTCCTATGGACTAGCTGCAGCTCTTACTTGAAGCAATTTCTCATTCTAAAATTCATTTCAAGAATTAAAAGTGAATTTTACCTAAATTTAATATTTTTTAGGTATTGTAGGTGACAGATTAAGAACGTGTCAGACCTGTTTAAGCAGATATGAGCAGAAGTTATTCAACAGCTAGCTAAAATGAATGAAAGAATTAAAATTTATCAATTCCAGAGAGGAAAAATAAATGTCCTCACTGCTATTCTTTTTCATCCTTCTTCAAATCCAACATTCCCTGGTAAATGCTGCTGCATAGAGATCCATATCATTTTTGCTTGTCAAAGAAATTGTAATTTTCTCTAAACTGGGGCCTGAAGCAGTCTACTATCTCTGCTACCAGATGCTGAGCAACGGTAGACAAAAAGAAGAAAATCTCCTGGATTTCTGTCCAAAAAAAATCTACCTAATAAAATCAAAAACTGGGTCTATAAATGGCCCATCTCTGCAACTGCATGTATTCCCAAGCAAGAAGAGGAATACTAAAGAGAGGCATGAACACCAGGAATGACACAGAATGTCACCATCAGGATGTGACAGAGACACAAATGGACCTCCAGCTCAATGGGTGAGTGTTTGCAAGTTCAGAGCATAAGGGGGGCGAAGATGCCAACTGCATGCTCAACACACACGTTCCAATTTTCTGTATTGGTGCAGAACATTGTCATAACCACTCTGTGTAATTATTTTGTCCCATAAAACTGAATATATTTGATAATCTGTTGGTTTATTTCATTTTCTTTTCCCGATTACTTATTACATATTGGCTATATTTTCTTATTGAAACTGTGCAGTAATACTGCCTTAGAGTGGTAATAATGTTTATTGGGAGACCGCTTTGCATTGTTGAAATTGCCTTTGATGAGACTGTAACTGTTTTAATCTGATACTCATATTCTGCTGTTTAACTTTTGTTTGTAAAACACAGATATTGCTTCTTCGGTTATACCATACCAGTTATGAAAGACTTAGCATTCAAGGGATCAAAATGCTCTCAAACTCTTTATTATGGCACTAATAATAATAATAATAATAATAATAATAATAATAATAATAGTCTTACAATATTTCTTAAGTAATGGAAAATTACGACAAGAAATGTTTGTTGAGGGAATTAGTGAGTACAGGAACACTGAAGAAGTCTCTAAATACTGAGTTTTAGACTAGATGTGATTTCTATTTCCGTAAAGAAATTTCTTTCAGAAAATAAAGGATATTTAAACTTTGAATATCTGTTGTATCTATAGAAGGTGTTCTATTTTAACAGTTAAGAAGTCTTTTGTTTCCTTGAGTGTTATAGTGGAAACCTAATTACTCCTGTAAAGAGTAGAAAATGAAATGGGGAGATGATCCTTTACCTTCGGTTTTAATGGGGGAATATGTATTTTAAACGAGCCTTCAAATGTACTACTCTTACAAGCCTGTAAACATTCACCTTTTAAACAAGATGCATTCACTAAATAAATATTTTGACATTCCAGTCAGACATTGATTAAATTAGTTCTCTAAATCATCATCTAAATATTTCACTGAAACAGGGTAAAGTGATTACATCTTCCACACAGTAAATTTTCATTTAGTTCCAATACTAAAGGGAAAAAAAAAAGAAAAGTCTTTGAGCTGTAAAATTTGAAGCTAAGGTAAAGATTAAAGGCCGATCATTGAGCTAATATTCTCGAAACTTGCACTGGCAGGCATTGGAATTGCCACTGTTTAATACTGTTTGAAAAGAGCTCTGACTTTGATAAGGAACAGCCCATGGTTGTGAGAGGTAAATAAAAATGTTCCTTCAATATACTATTGAGACATTTATTTGCATTTTTTGTTGTGTGACAAAACTTGAGGACAAGTAGAAGTGCACAGATTTGGACATAAACACAAAGTTGGACACAGTTGGACACAAACACAGACACAGAGGTATATATCAGTTCCTGTTTCTTTATCTGATCAATATTAAACCATAATATCCTTTTTTTTTCCCTCTAAGAATCTTTTGTGAAGATAATTTATAGGTTTCTTGATATTTATGGAACAGCTTTTTCTTACAGGCCTTTACCCTTGGTCAAAGGTCAGAGTAAGTCTCTGAAGGAACATGTCCCACGTCCCTAAGACATTTGAGAACATCTAAGAGACATGATTCCATCTAGCATGGTTTCTTAGATCTGATCTTGATAGGAGAATTCTCCTCTCCAATAGTTTTAAAAAAATTAATTAAATATATAAAATAATTGAATTTTTTATCATAAAGAAAACTGAAGTTGAAAAAAAGTATAATGATTTTATTAAAAAGAAGCTAAATTTTTTTTTCTGAAAAATGAGATCAGATTTAATAATTTAAATCCAAATTTTAATGTTTCTTATACACAAAAAATGAGTTAACCAATTTTGCCTCAAAAATGTTTCAATCTGTGCATGTTTTACTTACACCATATGTTTTCATAGCTGAAAGATATTCAAAATTTAATCAATGTTATAACAGAAAATGAAGTTCTACCAACTTATTAGGCAGTAGGAAGTTTGGTTTCTAAAATCTACTCAAAGAAAAGTTTCACTTTAAAAAGGTCATATCATGCTATTTGACTGTCTTAAATACAAATTCTCTTGTGTGATATAGTCAAAATCATTGGGTATTCTAAACTTTACAGAGGTGGGGATGCAACAAAGTAACTGAAGTAATAGCACAGGAAGATTCTCTGATCTATTGAGCAAAATGTCATGCTCTTTTTTTCATACTTCTCGACCAAAACATTTTTATCCACAATTTCTACTGCAACAGAAGGTTTTTAGCTTAGTCTTTTGTGCAGAACAGGCTCCAGGTGACACCTTCAGCGCCGGTACCTATGACTGCCACTTTGGCTTTCCACGCTCTCCACATGAACTCCCTGGTGAGGTGGAGAAGCAGCTGTGAGGGCAAGGGCTCTGTGCATTTTGCAGCCTGGACAGGGAGTGAACATCCCCATGCTCCTTGAAGGAAAAAAAAAAAACAAAAAAGACAAAACCCACCTGGAAATGCTCGACTGTTCTTTTCTACAAACATTTGACTCTTGCAAGGGACTTATGAACATATACATTTTTGACGCTGGTGTCTTTATTGCTGGCAGAAGTAGGCAGCTCTCTTTATCTCAAGATAAAGAGAGGATCTTTGAAAAATAGAGGAAACAGGCAAGAAACACCTTGTGATAGCTGGTAAAAACCAAGAGAAGAGCGGAACTTACTTTTTCTCCTTAGTGAGTAGCATTCCATGTCAGTCACTCAGTGAGCAAGATGTGTGGAAAGAAAGGCTTGCTGGATCAGCTGAGGGTGTCCTCATGTGGAGATGAGGCAGGACTGGCCCATCTACCCTACTATGCCTTTCACAGACTTCTGGAAAGTCTTATTTTTAATTTACTTGTTTAGTATATGTGTAAAAAATCAGCTTAGGGAAACAGCCTCTGAATTTAGGGATTTTTTGTTTGCAAGGTCACCTCATCAGTGTATTCAAGAGTCAAAAAAGCTGGATAAGCTTTTCTTTATGAGTATTGATCCAACTGAATTAAACAGTCAAAGAAGATGGAAACAACTGCAGCAGAAACCAACAGAAATTACATGATTAGTGCTATTTTTGATCCAAATTATCCCCTTTTCACAGACCTGCAATACTTCCAGATAGTGTTCTGGGGACAATTCCATAGGGCTTACTGTAGAAAGACAATGTTGAACTATATTTGATTTAATTACACAGTTTTAAGTCTAGAGCAATGTATCAGTTGATTTAAGTCTGTTTGAGAATCTAGAATAATGCTGTGGCTTTATATTGGACAAAGGAAAAACAAAATATCATCTCAGAATTAGCATATCAAAACAAAAAAAAAAAGAAAAAAAGAAGACCAGGAATTAAATGAAAAAAAAATTAAAATACATGAATATATAAATTTTATAAGAATAGAAATTACAGAATCAACTAGGTTGGAAAAGAGCTTTGAGATAATTGAGTACAACCTGTAAAGGCATTTAGCTTTCCTAGAAGGAAAAATAATGTTTTGAACAAAAATGTTGATTTTTTTTATTGTTACAATTGGTTTATATTTTGTGAATTGTGGAATTTTTTTACTTCTGTCTCAAAATATTTTCTTTTCCTGCTAAAAAGGTTAACTCTCTAAAAAGAAACACTCATTAGTATATGCAGGAAAACAGAGAACTGAAGCTGTACTTGGTCATAAAATTTAAAAACTTTTGGTTTATACAATATTTCCCATTAACACTATGGTTCAAAATATGCTGTACCATACATCAATGATATTGTCACTCTAATCAATATAAATCAGAATTCATATTGGGAGCGAAATTACAAGATAAAGAGAGAATCTTTAAATGGGCAATTTTCAAAGATAAACAGGTAAGAAGTGTAAAAATCTTTTTCCAGATTTTATGTTCTGCAGAAAAATAAGATTATTGATCATGAACACTGTCAGTGTCAGGAATAGGCAAAAAAAAAAAAAAAAGAGGATGTCACATGTAGGTAGTTGTGGCTACTGTCTTTAGAAGCAGACCATGCAGTTCTCGAAAGTACAATATTAAGTAGAAAAATCATGCAGCGGTGACCTCCTTCTATTGACTGTAGTACAAAACCCCAAGGATCTATCAACTTGAAAGATTTTCTTATATACACTCATGAAATACAGTTATAGATTATTCATTGAAGTTTACAGCAGAGCTTGAATGAATGGAAAGTGTGAGTTCAGAGTTCATTCCTAGACAACTAAGAAAAAAATAACAGAAGTTAAGCACCAATAATGCCAGGCTTTTACAAAAAATAATTATGTCAAATAGAAATATGTTTTTAGGGGAATCCTTCATATCCAGAATAAAACAGACATCAATTCATTGTAATCTACTCTTTCTGAAGTAATCAGGAGTTTGAATGCTTTTGCTCTGGTCAAAGCCTTGCCAATAGCTACACTTATGCAGAAAGATGATTAGGGGGATGAAGTGCTTTTCTTATGAGGAAAGGCCAAGAAGCTGGAGGGGTTGCTCATCCTGGAGAAGAAAAGCCTTCAAGGAAATGTTATAGCTTCTTCCTGTACCTAAAGGGGGTCCAAAGTGAGCTGGAGAGGGACTAGAAAGAACATTAGTGATAGGACAAAGGACAATGTTTTAAACTGAAAGAGGGCAAGATTAGGTCAGATGAAAAGAAGTTTTTACAATGAGGGTGGTAAAATACTGGAACAGGTTGTCCAGAGAGTTGGTGGATGCCCTGTGCCATGAAACATGCAAGTCAGGCTGGATGGGGCTCTAAGCAATCTGACCTAGCTGAAGATGCAGCAATGCTCATTGCAGGAGTCCTGTACTGAGACCTTTACAGATCCCTTCTGACCCAAACTATTCCATGATTCTATGATTGATGGAAGCATTCTCAAGGTATTAAGTTAAATAAAATAAAAACTATTTTTGTTGTGACTGAAAGGGAAGCTCTATCTTCCTCTTCTCTCTCTTTCTGAAACATGACAGATGGAAAATAATTAATCTAGTTGTGAATGTCTACAGAGAGACAGTTTTGAGCCAGACACCTCAGCTCTGTTATCAATCCTTTTAACGCCAATGGAGAGAAATGGTGCTTTTGCAGCACAAAACACATGGAGAAATCTACATACCTACTTTAGATTAAAATAGTCATGCATTTATGCCTTTCCACGGTTTACAAAGGGAACCTGAGGAGATTCTTGTAGGTCTTAGCCCCACTTATTCAAAATAGATCAATATAGTTATATCCACAGTGTGTGCATGTGTAATAACATCTTCATGAAGAAGATTCAAACTACTCAGTGGTGTGTGTTAGTTATGACATCAAGAAAGAACTTTTATTAACCTGAATTGTCTTTACTTATTGATGAATATAAATGTTCTTAGACATTGAAGTTGAAATGTCACTGTCACTTCCTGGGGCAGTAGGAAGAGATGGTGTAACATGAAATGGGGGTCCTATTGAGGTAGTAGGAAGAGAATGTGATCCCTACTGGTATCACAGGCAAGGGTGGGTGCATGCATGATAGACACAAGAAGAAACAGGAGAGACCTCAGCTGAGGGGTTCTTGTTTCTCTTTTAAGGCAGTACTTTATTTTTTCTACTTTACATATATCCTTTTCCTTTTTTTTCCCTCCAGAAGTACATAAATAAGTTTTTCTCCAGGTTACAGAGGCTGCAAAGTAGAGCAGTAGAGGCTGCAAAGATGTTGGAGGGCTCTATAAATAAACCAAATAGGAATTGTGGGGATATGGCAAGATTTCCAGCTGAAATAGGGGGATCATAATTTTGGGGTACATGCTGAAACCCTCACAGAAACAAGACAAGCAGAAAAATATCTTTATTCTGACTTAAGCTCATAGGGCAGGGGCACAAACTACCTAATAACTGCACTAGGGAAAAGAATAACTGCAGCAGAATGTCATGAAATATATGTGCAAATACTTCAATGATTCCAAATACCATCATCATCTGTGCTGGTTTCTGTTACTATTCTATATTACATGCATTTAGATTGCCAACACTGCCCCAGGCATCAATGACAAAACCTTTATTTGGTTTGGATATATTAGGGCAAGCTTACCTATATATAGCTAACTTATAATTGCAGAGAATGCATACAACAATAAATATATATTTTTGTGTTCTGTCTAAGATTTAGATAGTTTTTAGTTTCTATTGAAAATCTGCACAATTTTATTCAGAATAAATTGGGTATGTCTTTAACATAAACATATATACACAGACTGACAGATCCCCTGTAATTTAAAAAATGGCATAAGTTTTATTTTCCACCAAGAAGGAAATTTAAAATTCTGGGTGAGTTTTGACCCACCACCCACTCAGAGTGGCAAAAAACATGTAGAAAATATTTAGAATATTAGGATCCTTCAGGGAGGTGGGATTGTATGATGAATAATTAACTTATTCATAGCTTTTTATCAAATACAAACACTTTATTATAATTAGAAGGGTAGAAGGCAAGATAAAGAGTTTTCAGCATTTTTGATATAGGAGGGGAACTGAATGAGTAGAATTTAACCACAAAGGGAACAACAGCAAAAAAGAAATATCAATGTTATAACTAAAACTGTGTGAATTTTCTTCTCAAGACAAATAGCAACTTCACCTAGAGCTGTGGGAAAGGGGGATATTTCATACTGAGGCTTAGCAATGAGAGACTCTCCACAATGCTCAAGGAAATCTTGTCTAGGAGAAATGTGTCTGAAATACAGGTTTTGGTGCTTCAGGAGGACAAAATTGCTCTTTAGGGAAAAGAAATTTCAGACAAGATTTCGTATGCTATTGCTTCTTTGCTAAAGGTGATATGTCGGTTTTATTGCCCAAATTGCAGAGTGATTTTTGTTGTTGCTTACAACATCCTCTAAAAATCTATCTTCTCCTTTGAAGTGTTGAATGTGGAAAAGTCTGCAGAAATAAACCACAATATATGTGGAATACTCTGGGATTTGGCTGAAGCTACCATGGATATGTCAGTGGTGATCTTTGCAGGTCCACAGCAGTTGGCACACAGGGACCCTTACTATTAAGGGGAATTAAGACACAAATCAGTGCTTAGAAATGGTGCCAGTGAAATTACAAAAGAAAGGAGAAAAGGTGAGATCCAGGAAACTTTACAGAGAGGTGGAGTGTTATGTACCACAAACAAATCTGGTAATGCTCCAGGACAAAAGGCTAAGCCTCCACTTAAAACTGACATTAGTGGTTAGTTTCTATAGTCTGAAGGAAAGAGGAGGTAGCCAGCACTTTGCATAATTAAATGTATTTCAAATAGCCCATCTGTAGTCTTTTAAAACTGTGAGAAATATTTGTGCACACAATGAGCTTCTGATGAATTCAACTTGAAATATTTGTTCTTGGGAAAACCACTGTGCTTCTATCTTGGCAATTTATCTGATACAGGCTCTTTGCAATTCATCTGTGTAATCACAGTATAACAGGTGCGAATTAGTGGATCAAAGTGAAATGTTCAAGAACACACAACCTATCTTTTGAGAGAAATAGAAACAAATTGCCTCTCAACTTACCACTAGCAGAGGTAGCTGCTCTTTATGCTGCCCAGTGGACCATATGCAGTATTTAACAAAGAAAGTCAGTTTTTAAAAAATCTCATTATTTGAAACATTTTTTGACTTTTGTTTAATTTACGTACCCTGAAATAAATAGCAATTGCTACTTGAAAAATTCTTACCAGTATCTGCTGATGTCCTTGTAGCACTGGCTAAAAAAAAAAAAAAAAAGCTTTCCTGGAGTGAATTTTGCGTCAAAATTGCTACATAGAAATGCACTTCTAGAAAATAAATGTCTCACAGATTTTCTATTGAGAGGACTTTCTCTGTGCAAAAAAACCCCAAAACTCCAAACCCAAATAGAGTAAAACAAACCTACACACAAGAAAACAAACCAAACCAAACTAACTAACCTTCAATTTAATTAAAGATAGGAAAGGAAAGCAATCCTAAGGCATATGTCTTTGAAAAAGGACAAGTAAGTACTTCAAAATATCATTTAGATTTTCTAGTATATGTGCAGTATATAATCAGTATCTGATTTCTGGTTTAAATGTTTAGTCTGGTGTAGTAAGAGTTGAGAGAAACTAACACCTTGCACATATTTTCAGAGTCTGTGAAGGTATCTAAAATGGTATGCACATTCATGTAAAAATATTTTACATTTTCTATGAATTACTTTGATATCTAAATGTGGTATATTGTGGGAATCCAGAACACAGGAATATCTCCTGTGCCTGTCCTGAGAGGTTTTGTTTCTCAGGAGAGCACAGCTTTTATTATTTGGCCCTGGAAAAAGCTTCCAGGACTTCGTGAGAAGTTGAGTTGTGTTAATGTATATAGTAGGTGATATTGTAGAATATCACAGGGTGAAAAAGTAGATTTTGGGTTTCAGTATGGAAGGTAGATGAAATACAAGATGGACTTTTGAGTGCTGACTCAGCTTCTTCCTTCTTCATCTACTCCATTTTCTGTAGTTTTGGGCGGCACAGTGATTGGTTAGACAGAGTCACAATGCAGCTGTAACGTGACTGAAGAATAATTAGGAATTGGTAGAAAAATAAAAATATAGTATGTTTTAGGTACGTTGTGGAACTCAATTGGATAATGTATCTGTATAAAAATCCTTGTGAATCAAGGATTAGAAGATTTAAAAGTTAGAAATGAAGTTAGCAAGATAAAAGTAGCATATTTTGATTAAGTGATTTAACAAGGAGACTAGAAGAAGCTAAAGTTTAATTATTAGCAGATGAGTAGAATTGGAATAGCTAGAGTGAAGACAATATATCATGCATTTGATCCAGTTATGTTTTTTAGAAGCAATAGGGAGTACATGTAGTATTGTGAAGAAACAAGAACTGAAAACACACCTGGCCTCTGAGATAAATGGAACCATGAGAGGGAGCCTGGACCATGACTTGGAGGGTCAAGGAGCCCTGGTAATGGGACAAGGTAAAGAAGAAGATGACTGACTTCATCTTCAGAGGACCACTGACCCATTTCAAGAGACCACCGACCCAATTAAGAAGAGGCACTGCACAGCCGTAATGGACATTCATCTCATTTTAATATGAAGCAGGGAGAGGCAGGGCCAGGAAATGAATATGTACAGGCATTTTGGAGACTTTTATGAATATGCAAGGTTTTGATGGATATAAGGGCGAGCTAATGCTTTGGGAATTTGCACATGGTTTTGGGAGGATTACCTCACATGTGCCCAGCGCTGCAATAAACATACCACTTTTCAATTCTTCAATTAGTTGAACAGTTCCTTTGTCCTGGCACTTTTGTGCTTCATTTGGAATCATCCATTTTGTCTCTTTCTGGCAAATGGCTTTGAAGTGTGCTGAGCCTGTTGTCATCTAAGGCTCTGAATTGTGATAAAGAAATAATAAACAACAGAAGACCGAAGCCAGCAACTCCTACCTGACCCTGGCACAGACTTTTCTCAGGGGATTCTGGTAAAGGGGATCCCCGTGGTGGGCAGCAAAGATTCCCACATCTAGTGCCCACTGTGCGTGAGGTCGGTGATTCCTGGGAGCAGAAGTTTTAAATCTCTATACTTTTAGCTTCAAACCAGCTCTTTATGCTAACAAATGTTAGTGGCTTTTAAAAGTGTAAGCAGTAACACTGGATAGAATTTGAAAATTCTCTGGTAGAAAATACCTTGATTGCAAACTGAAATATCACAGAGAAAAGAAAAAATATTTATCAATTTGGAATGAGAAGCATTTTGAAAATGATAATATGATAATATGGAGTACATGTTTGGCCTATTAAATAATATAATAAAAGCATGTAACTGCACAAATGAAGCATAGAAATAATCCTTCTGCTGCCCACACTGTCTTCCTCAGAAGCAGACCTCCTTTTCCTAATATTTGAAATACAAATCAGATAAGATAGATTTTTAAGTCCATCAGCAAGGTCTTCTCCAAACCACACTTATTTAACCATCACAGACATGATTTTTAATGTTTCTTATATCCTTCTCTGCTTTACTTAAATTCTTTTGCACTGAAATTAAGAAGAAAGGAATAAACCATAATGCTACCTTAAAATAAAAGCCAAAAAACCAACAAATTTTAAAAACAATTGCAAAGTTACCCCTGTAATCCCCTTTTTCAGTAGAGCCACTAAGTGCTTTAACTCCCATTTAGATTCCCTATTCCCTCTGCTTATCATCATACCCCTTCCCCACTGTGCAGCCTCACAGATAGAACTTCATCAGCTGCTGTTTACACCCAAGCCTCTTTCAGAATGCTTCTTTCTATACTTATAAATCAGAAAGATGAGGATAAATATTTCATACATGCAGCGGGTTTCATGGCATAAAGGTGTAATTCTGGAGCCATGTTCAATACCCAGCATAGGAAGGACTCAGGAATTCTCTTCTTCCTTCATAACTGTCACTGGAGGTGAGGTTATCTCCAGAAAGACATTTCCTCTCTGATTTGATCACTTGAGAAAGTGAGGGTCTATTCAACTAGCCAGCAATCTCAGATTGCTAGATTTAAGGTCAAACTCAAGTTTTCCCTCTATCTCATCCTATACTCAATATACAGAATCCTATTATTTTTCTACTTATATAGGATTGTGTCAAAATGTCAGCTATAAGTGCAAAATACTAGAGAGAAGAGTGTAATTTAAAGAGGAGATTAATCTCCAGACTCGCTTGAGTTTTTTTCTTCTATCAAAATATCAGAAAGTGCCTGATGGCTTTGCCCTGGGAAGAAATGATCTCATACTGGTATCATGTCTAGAAGACCATCACCTCCACATCCTATACACATAAAATGTATTCAGGCTTCACAAACCCCATCCTGCATCTCACCAGTACTTATTTTCTGAATTTCTCCTGAAATTACCTATTATTGCATCTCTACAGTACTAAAGGGGGGAGGAAGACATACTAGGTATTTCAATGGACTGCAGCTATTATCATGTGCTATTACAATGTATACCATAAAATCCTATGGCAGAGCCCATGAATGTTGTTATGATGTTATGAAAGGGTGCCAGATGTGTACCTTTAATCCTAATGACTTCTATTCTTGGTAAAGAAAACATCTGTAAAGAGATATTAGAATTTTATATGAAAAAAAAAAGTAAAAAGACTTGGTGTAACTTTGTATTAGCATTCAATGAAGCAGTGGATTACAAAAACTCAGAAGAAATAAAGATTATATAATTATTTCCAAAATTTAAGAAATCTTCAGATATTGAAAAAACTTTGCAGTATCTACAGCTGTGACTTAAGAAACTACGGGACATGTAGAATCAATGAACTCTTTAAATTTTCTGTACATTCATGTGGAAATCATTGCAGTGCTATTTCTGTAACTCAAGACAGTGGCAATTAAGGAAAGAATTTAACTGCAGAAAGAAAACTCAACCAATGTAATTAAACTTAAAAGAGCTCAAGAGAACATCCCACATTAGCCCAAAATCAAAGTATGTTTGCTAATTATCAGAAATATAAAGAAGGTGGGGTTCACTTATATCTTGTTTTATATCTAGGTTTTATTTGTGCTTCTTACACTCTCCACAGAGCTAGCAATTAGTACCAGAAGTCAATACAAGTGCTTGAAAACCTACTCATGTTAACTAAAAATAGAAACTGCAACTTTGCATCTTTAGTGATATTTAGAAGTTTCTGGTAATAATACTAGTATCTGGTATAGAGAATGAAAATTCATAAGGGAAAAAATAACTTGAGAATAAAATAGGAAGGACACAATTCAAGGAATGCTGTAATAATGATGGTGATGTGACAGTGAGTGTTTGTTTTCCCTTGTTGCTTTCCCCATGTAAATATCTAGACTTACCCCTTCTGAACAATTGATAAAAATCATCAGCCTCTGATGTTAGTCCTCTGATGTTAGTTCCAGTTAATTCTGAAATCAAAAGTTTAGTATTGCCTGGTATTACAAATCTTGGCAGATTTTTGCAGAATTAGGGTTTTTCTAGTCCTCGATACATGTACAAGAAGCCAAGCACATGAAATCTGCAGTGCATTGCCTGCTGCTCCCTCTGAAGTAGCATTACCTACTTTTAGCTCAGGATAGAAATAGATAGATAGATAGATAGATAGATAGATAGATAGATAGATAGATATCTTAGGTATAAAAATGGGTTTCAGTTTGGTTCTCTGTCTTCCTCTTGTGAGACAGCTTAGCATCAGGAATTTTGGTGCCAGTATTTGACAGAACAGTCCAATGGCTATTTTAGACTTTAAACTAGGCTTTACATTTCATAAATCTTGGGGCAATGAGTTTTTGTCTTCCTCATTCCTAAAACCTGGCCAAATCTCCACGCTTCTCTTCCGAGGTAACTCTCATCCTCTCCTAAGGAAGCTGAACAAATCTGGAAAAAAAAGGACATTTCAAACAGAATATAAAGAAGTCTGACTATCCCAGCACTCAACATAATCACTTATGCTGACTTCTGCATCTATGCTAATAGCTAGATAGTTATATGTATTTTAAATGTGTTTTTTCTTAAAGAAAAAATCCCTTAACCTGGGTTTGAATTTCATTAATAGCAGAATCAAGTAAGTCAGGTAAGTGGGGAGAAATATTTCTCCGGACGGAATGGGTTTTATTAATGTGGTTTCCAATTTATGTAAATGTAGGATGCAAGAGTTTCCACCCTATAGATTTTAGTAAGTGATTTGAGTCCAACTGTCTTTTTTTTTGCTTTATTACCTAAAACTTAATAACTGCTTTTCTAAAAACATTAATTATTTAAAAATGTAAGGAATTAAAGAGCTTATGTTTTGCTGTTTCAGGTTATGTATATTTAATGTCAAAAAAAGGTGAGTTAAAAATGTTATTAAAAATATTTTTGCCGTGATTTGTATCAATTTATTTCTGAAAGGAAACTGTATTTTAATTAACAGTGTGGAAAAATAATCTAAGATTTAATTGCTGGCTTTTTTTCAATAGAATTTAAAAATGCTGTATACAAACCAAATGCAAAATACATGTTTTCAAAAAGCTGGAGTACTTAAAATAAAATATTAATGAATTAATTTCTTTTTGAGGTAGTTGGGTTATTTCCAGTTTTATCAACACATAAACAAATATCATGTCTCAGCATTTCTGACCTATTTTTTATTCATGGGTCACAAAAGGAAGGCAAGATTTCATATTTTGTCTATTAACAAGATGGTTTAAAGCTAAAAAAGAAGCAAAGATCATATCTTTATCTAAAGAACAGTCTACTGTTCTTTCAAAAACTGGGTTGTGTAGTCGATATTCCTAATTTACATAGTTTATTTCTTCAAAACTATGGTGGCTTAAACGTATTTCTTGAATAACATTTTTGTTAAATTTAAAATTTTACCAAGGACATTGGTATAATTTTATAGCAAAATACATTTGGCTTGTCATTTCCTTTTTATCTTGACATTTTTGGGTTTTTTTAAAACAGGAAAGTGTGTGTTTAATTGAATTTAGAAAAAAAATCAGAGGGTTTTCTTTGTATTCCTCTCCACCATGTACATTTCAAACTTTTAATTAGGAACATACATATCAGTGAATATGTTAGTTTTTATATTCAGTTATCTTCACTTTACCATTCTAAAACTATTCTGTGAATCATTTGCTATTGAATGGAAATTATAGAAAAGAAATCCAGAGAATAAAATCTGAGTTTAACTACTTGTGAAATAAAGAAAACACCCTGAATTTGCAGACATGCATTTACTATTTTGTCACAGCAGTGAATAACTCTATATTCTCCAGAAACACGGCATCTGGATCATGAGAGATGAATGTAGGTTAAAGAAAAAAAAAGCATAAAATTATAGACACCTTGTAAATCCATATTGCATCTGAGTGCCAGTCTGATCACAAATGTGGAGATGGGTAACACTGGAGAAGTTCAGGTTGGAGCCCTGCTGTTCAGCACCAAGTCCTGCCATCTGCGCTGCAAACATTGGGATGAGGCGCACGCGGCTCCTCCTGGGTGTGTGGAGATGCAGCTGACTGCGCGGGAGCAGCACAGAGAGATGTGGCCCAACTCTGTAATGTGTTGTGTGCCAAAGCAATCCCCACACTGCAGAAAAGCAAGCCACAGACTTGAGGGTTGGAACAGCTTCAGAGCTGCATACAGGTTTTATCTACTAGGTTCTACATGTTGGAGTCTTCTAAGATTTTGAAATGCTTTGGACCACTTACACTTACCACTTCAGTTCTTAGACAGAACATGTATCATCTTCAGTAGCTTCAGAAATTAATTTATTTCTATGTGTTGTGAAAAAGAAGAATCAGAAATATACATTTCTGTTTTTCTTTGCATGAATTGGTGATGGTACAGATGAGTAATCAGCGAAGCCTGAGTCCTGTGCCTGACTAATATTAAAATGTCAGGGCTTCATGGAAATGCCAATGTTCTCTGTTCTGTTCTTCAGTGACACAGCAGTTTAAACATCATTCTTGCTCTCACACAAAGGATTGTGTACTTTGACAACAACAAGATGTAGAAAGGTGGTAAGGTCCTGGAACAGGCATTCCAGAGGCTGTTCAGGTCAGGGTACAAGACTAATAAAAGCCTGGTGGTTTGTGCTCTGTTATATCCATATGTAGCCCCCACAACTGTACTCATGAAAATACCAGCCAAATTCAAAGGGAAACACAGGACAGTGCAGACCTTCATGTAATTTGTCTTCAAAAGTACTTACAGAATGTTTTAAAATGAGTGCAAGTTTTGCATCCTAGTGAAGGTTTTATTCTTTTTAATTTGCAGAATGGTCATTTAAATGAAGATTGAGTGGTTTTGGCAGTATAATTGCAGCAATGTCCTTGGCCAGAAAAAAAAATTAGGCAAATATTTGTTTGTTTGGCATTTTTTTAACTCCTGTAACTCTTGTGATGTCTTTTATGGGTAAAAATATAAAACACAGCTATGTAGTGAATAGTTCTAATAAACCATCAGTGAGCAACAGAGATTTAATGTCTTTATAGCTGAATTTTTTTCTGCTATTATAATCAGTTGGAATTGTAATTAAAGTTTCATTAGCATTACTATAGTTTAGATCTGCCAGTTTTTCCATTTAATAAATAAGTATATATTCATACACATACCCCTATTTTTACCAAGGTCTACAATTAAGCCCATGAAAATAACTTCAGATAGAAATTTCAACTGTTTTATTCCTGTCTTTTATTGTTGTTCTTGAAATGTCATCATTTTGAGCTTACTTTCAGACATTCTGGCTATTTCTAGAATGAGGAACATGGTCTCTAAAATTCAATTAAAATCTACACATTTTCATTCTTTTCAAATGATTGCATCATTCCAGGATAGTTTTTTAAGCTAATTAATAGCAAGTAATTTTTATCAAGAAAGTATTTTCTAATTCTATTGAAAACTTGGTAACAAAAAGTAAATTCACTTCAGGCAATCAACACGTTACTTCATTTTGAAAACTTTGCATGATTATTAGTGAATCAGATGAATGCTTGTGGGTAACACTGACCTTGACAGAACAGAGGTGTCATTACAGGACCATAAAGAACAGATAAAATTATTTATTTAGGAAAACTTCCAAAGAGACTTTGTGTCCATTGCAGAAGGAAGAAGAAGCCCAAATAAGGAATCAAAATTAAACAAACAAACAAACAAACAAACAAAAAGAACCCCCCCCCCCAAAAAACATTATTAAGAGCATGATTGAAATCATTGGTGTTCACTAGTAGTGTTAGTCCTCATTATCAGTGGATGTACAAGTTTTCTCACATGATATCACACAGCCTGGGCAAAATCATTTGCTGAATTAGAAGTAAAGATAATGGTGTCTGCAATCCAGAAAGGGGGTTCCTTCCTGAATTTAAGGTAAAAATAAATCTGATAATAAAAATATCTTCTTTTTTTTTTTTTTCCTGGCATAAAAGAACTTCCAGTGATTTTATTAAGCATTATTTGTATCTCACTGGGAAAAAAACCAAAACAAAA
>VXBU01001474.1:44482-85945 GCA_013400315.1 Bombycilla garrulus
CGAAAAAAACAAGCAACCAATCAAAGAAACAACAAAAAAAGAAACAAACAAAACCAAAACAAAAACAACCCCACAAAACCCCAAAACAAACAAACAAAACCCAAAGCCCAAAACAACAACAGCAAAACCAAAACAAATAAACAAACAAAAGGACTCTCCCGTCCTCAGTCCTACACTAAGTCCTCTAGCCGCCTGCCCGCAAGTTGCCTTGTTGCATTCAAACCAGAGCGTTAAGGACACTTTACACAGGTTTATTGTTACACCATAAATGAGGTGATCAGCGGGGTTCCCTCTGGGGTCCGGGTATCCCCAGAGCTGAATTCCTACGGAGTGAGTAATTGCAAGCTCTTTTCCGTCTGGAGGATCTAGGTATGAGAAAAAGCAGCTGAGGTGATTCAGTCAGGACTGGCAGATGTGTTCTGCAACTTTAATGAGCCGATTAAGGAGGTCTGAGAAGGACAGGGGGTGTGTCTAGCTGCATTTTTAAGGAGAGAGGGTGCTAGAGAACACATTGTACACGAAGTTGTACTGGACATCTATATATGGCAGGGTTTTGAACGGGGCCTGCTTGTTTAAAGAATCCCAACAAATAAAACACATTTTAAATTCTGGAGAATGCATCTGTGATTATTAACACTTATCTCTGGCATTCTGAATGGGGAAGGAAGAATTTTGATAACATTGTGATTATCTTTCTTAGAATGTCAATGCTTAAGACTTGTGTGCATCAACCCATAGTTTTCCTAGTTGTCCAAAATATATATGTTTTAGGGTCTTTACAGGAAGAAGGAGAAAAAATTGACAAACAAATGCTAAATCTGGTATGTGAAAATTACCTACTTCTATGAAGCTGCAGAAGGCACATAGTATTGCAGATGCTGCTCATAAGTTTTTTTCTACATTCTTGTGACATTTAATCTCTCTAGGCTTTGGTTGCTTTTTGGTTTTACAAGGAAATGTTTCCCAGTTTATACAATATTTTGTGGGCAGACAGTTACTGTTCTGTGCTCTGTTCCACCCAGAAATATAAATATATGCCTGAGCTGTAATCAGAAATTGTTGCACCTACTAAAAAGCACACTTCAAACTCTGTAGCAAATATGTTTTTGCATAGTTCTTTAGAATTACAAGCCCTATAAATGGTATGTCCTATGTAAATAAAGTATAATAACAGGATTTCTTCATTCACTGCTGGAATGCAGCCACCCTTAGAAGGGAAATGTGGTTCAGCAGTGCACAGCAGGACTATTCCTGTCAGCTGGAATTCAAGGTAGGTTCTGTGTAATTACTTGCGTTGAAATTTGGTGGACACTGCAGACCTCCTACACCTTTTGTTTTGTAAGACCCACATTATGAAGAGCACCTGAAAATGGTATTATCACTTCTTTCTTCTTATTGCTAAAAAACCCTAAACAAACAAGCAAAAAAAGGTACTAAACTCTTCTTACTCATAGCGTAGACTGCCCAATGCAAGACAACACATACTTCTGGCTGAAGCTGGTCCTCTCTGTTCTGCTGACCTGCCACAGAAATTCTTGTATTACCACGCTCAGTCCTAACACTTAAGGGAAGAAATACTTTGTTGCCATTTGATTGTTCTTGAGAAAATTTTGAGAAGCTGAGTAGCGTTTACTGTTTGTTGCCTAAAAATATGAGGTCACTTTGCAGTCACACTCAAATCAGTCTGGGTCAATTAAAAAAAAAAAATTAAGGAAGTTTTAAAATCATATCTAAAAGTTTCCTTCTCTTCTAGATTTACTGGAACCTTCCCTAGGTTTTTAATTTAAATGACATTAATTCAATCTTATAGTTTGACTGGTAAGCTAACATGTCTGAAGAGGCAGACTTGCTCAATTCCTGACTCAAATATTTAGGAGTTTCCCTGCATTTTGAGGGTGCCAGACAGGAGGTCTAATCCACTATGCAAAGTTTTTTTTCTCTTTTCCTCCCGAAGTTGTTTTCCCCTTTTTTATTCATAATTCATATTTATATATTCGTTTTCTAACTTACCCAGCAGAATCTTTGGGGCTGACATGGCCCTCACAGTGTTTCTTCAGGTTCAACATCCGGCTCAGTGATGTCAATCTGAATGTCAAATCTGAACAGGTTATGGCTATTTTGGGTCCTCCCATGAAAATTTTATATGATGACAAATATTTATCCACAGTCACACACAGTGATTGCCCCTCAATCTGGCATTTGTTGTCTGAAAGACTATTGCCTTGTATGCTGAGGGAAAAAAATGCTTCTCTCTTTTCCCCTATGCAACTTATGCCTGTATATAACTTATTCTTCCACCACAAAAAAAAAAAAAAAAAAAGCTTTCCTTATTTCATTTTCTTGATTTCTTGTAGTAATTTGTACAGTGTTAGGTGAATTGAAATTTTAGAACTGGTAGTAAATTCTCATATGGAAAGATGTGTAGATACACATTTCCTCTTAGGTGTGTTTATAAATACAGTTAATTATCTTTTTCTGTGTATGAGCATTATTGTAATGTCATCAATGGCAGCATAATTTACAACCAGTGCTGCAAAAATGGTGGTGCTACCCTGCACAGACAATGAGACTTCTGTAAGAGTTAAAAAATTTATGGAAAATATAGGTAAGTAAAGAAATTTTGGAGACAAGCTTCCAGCAGCTTTTGTGATTCATAATGGAGGATTATATAATTTTAAATCTAATTTTCAATTTCAAAACTTTGTTTTTTTGGGTTTTTTGATGGGTTTCATTTTTTTGTTGGTTTTCTTTTATTGTTACTTTTAATGGATTAGTTTGAATTATATTTCAGTTTGTGGATATAGTATTTAATTAACATTTGGTAAATACTCATGAACTAATCAAGCCAAGGGAAAAAAAATTGCCTCACTTTCCATAGGTTTTAAAAAATCTCTCTCATTCTAGTCTCTTACTTAAATTCAAGTAGATCATTCCTAAAGTTTGTCTGTTATGTTATTAGTCCAACCTTCCAAGTGGAGTAATTGCTCCTGTGGAGTCATCTTTTTACATCCATTTTCTACCAGTGGTAATAAACTGATTTTCATTCCTTTGTATATCTGTTCAGTTTCTATTTTTAATTTCATCTTCACAGTTCCCAGCTGACTTAATTCAGGACCTTAAATAGATCACAAATTAAACTATGCAACTTCAAAAATTAACATTGTTTACTCCATGAATGTCTCTGTGACTAATCAAACACTTGATTAAACTTGATTCAGACTAACTGTGTTCTGCAGTCCCTGGGCAATGCTATGTCTGTCTTGTATGTTCCTTGCCCTTGTATGTTCCTTGCTTTCCATTTGAAACCCCACTGCTTTTATGCATTTAAGGTTCCTGCCACAGTTATTCTTCAAAAACAAATAGAAAGAAAATAAACAATGTTACATTATATGTGTAATTAACATATATTAAAAATGTTAATAAGTTCTTTTTAGCAAATTTTTAACAAATGCTGTTTCCAATATGAATTGTTGTTACATATATGATTTTGGGAAACGGAGCAGATAATATCCCGTTACTAGATTATGTGAATAGTGTCCAGAAGAATATGTTCTACTCAAATTTCTTTCTTTCATTGGTTTCCTATCTCGCTAGAATTAAAAATATTGGTCAATGTAATCCAATAATTCCTTCAAGGCTTTTTTTTATTTTTCCTGATGCATGCATAAATTGAGACTGTCAGGATATATAAATACTGAAATATAAGAAAGGTGCCCAAAAATATAAGTATGATGCTTAAAGAGTCTAGCTTTTATTTTGGTTTTGATGGGGTCAGGAAGAGCCTTCGGAAGTTTCTTCAAACATTCTTTTGACAAGAAATTGATAAATAAAGTGATTGATGAAGGCTACAATGTCAATGATTGAGTAAACAGGTACTTGTGGTGAAGTGTCTAAGTCTATACATTATGTCTTAGATACTTGAACTGGGGACTAAAGACGGAGAGAGAAACCTACACAGTGCTTTCCTTCCTTTGTAATCCATTTCAAATCAAGAGCACACAGCTGACTGGCATCACATTCTGGAGAGCAGGGTTTTCCTTGAGCAGTGCCTGCAGTATTCAGTCACAGAGTCCTCGAGACACTTCTCCAAGTATTTTGTTACAATACTTTGCCTTCACAGCATCTCTACTCTTTTTTGGTGATGCCTCTTCCACACTGAATTCTGTTTTCTTTGGAAGTAATTTATAACATTCTGACGATTTACTGTCACACATGATGAAAATGTATTTATTGAGTGTGAACCAAGCTCTACAGACACCACACTTCAGCAATCATGTTCATACTGCTCTGAGATCTATGACTGGAAAACAAATTGCAGCTATTCTATGAAATCCAAATAGATATATGTGAAAATGTGTATTACTGCAACACATATATTTAGATTAATTTTTGTAGCACTTAGAAATAAAAATCAGTTTACTGATCCAATATTGAAAATATTTTGATACAATATTGAAAAGATTTTATAAACTTCAGGTTAATGGAAAGTTATAAATAAAGAGGCGCTTGCATTTTAATTTGAGGCAAAATTTCAAATTACATTACCATATTTCTGATATGCATACAAAATTAATATAGGGCAATTTGGCACAGAAGTAAACAGATTTAGAATAAAACTGTCATGAGTTTGAGAGGTTATTGTATTGTCTTAATTACCAGAATATTTTTTTAAGATTCAAGAACAATAAATCACAATCCACATATTAAAACAAACAAAGAAACAAAGAGTCCAACAATCCAGTTGAACAAGTAACCTTTTCTTGATTCATTTATACAGGATGCATAAAAATGAATGAAACTACATTCTGTGACTTCAGGCATTTTATTTTACTTCTTTTGACATTCTTCATTTTATCTGTAGCCCGGTGTAACACGACTGCAATGGAAAAAAAAGATACTTTATCCCCATTATCATTCATGGATATATAAAATTAAAATGTGTGAGTGTCTTGGTTTCGAAAGACAGGTGCCTGCCAAGCAGGGCAGGAGCTTCTTTTAGAACAGGGAAAAAAAAAAAAAAATGAAAACCCCCTCCCTCCAAATTATTAAAAGGGGCTCTCAGGCAAAGATATTAGGATAAGAATAACAGTTCTTTAATATGTATAAACAAAATAAAGTAAAACAAAAACCAACAAACTACAACCTAATAGGAAAATTAGAACAAGATGCAGTATTAAACAAAAAAACGACAAACCCTGACAGTTATAATACAACCTGACACCCTGTCAGTCAGGGTGTTGGTAGCAGTCCAGTTTGAATGGTGGCTCCAGTAGTGCTCCTGGAGTGACAGATGGTTCTGCTGAAGCAGAGATCCTGTAGAAGGGCGAAGTTTTCCTCCAATGGTCCAGTGGTGATGTTGAAGGGTCTGGTCCTTCCTCTGGAAATCCAATGGGAGAGAAGGTTGCTCCTCTGGGAATCCAGTAGAAGGCAGATGCCTGTTCTGTCCGAACTCCCAGATTATATCCCGGTGGGAATGTTTGGCTCCTCCCCTTGGGCAGAGCTTCTCACAATGGGCTGATGTCATTCTATGAGTCATGGGGTGGGTCCTTAATGGCCCATTAAACAGGAAATGGCTCCCGGAGGGAGTTATCTATGACTCATGGGGCAAGGTGTTAATGGCCCATTAACAGGAGATGGTCCGGGGGAGGAGGTAAGGAAAACGCTGCCCCTCCTAATTTTAACAGTTCATGAAGATGGAGATAGAATACAGACCTTCTGGAATATGTTACATTGTAACCTAGGACAGTGAGTGGTAATGATTATGTATTGCTTAAATATGAAAGAGCTATGCTAAAAACTCACTGTATTGATATATAGTCATTAAGGAGTATTTACTCAAACTAATGGCAGATAAGCTTGGTGTCAATTAGGGCATAAAGGATTTTTTATCCACTGCAAAATTAAAAAGACCAGGTATGGAAATGTTTTGAAGAGAGTTCCGGGAATCCTACGTAAGATTTCCAAATAATGATTTTTTATATTAATAGGAGAACTAAGAGTGAGTATTGAGAGAAACTTTTTCCTTGCAATGGAGCAGTTAATTAGGCAATTAGAGCTGTTAAAAAAATCACATAAGGCTAACCTCTGAGGAATGGCATCCCAAATCTCAGAAGGGAAGAATAGAAAACATAAGATATTCTTAAGAATGATTTTTAGTTACCTCTTTGATTATCAGATTTTGTTTTCTGTCATCATAGTTCCTGCATTAACTGCTACTTAGTGAGCACATCAACTACCAAACCAACGGTTTAAAATTCTGAAATACCACCTATATATGTTGTCAATATGATTTCATAATATATATATTTTTGCAGAGAAATACTTAATTTGCTTATCTTATATTTCAAAACCACCATGAATACCTTAATTTTCTCTTAGTTTCTTTTTCATTTTGTTGAATTTTTTTGTACTGCAGAGAAAATTTTCTTTACTAGAACTAAATGTCTTAATAATCATACCTAAAGTAGAGACTTCAGACAAGAATGGTGGATTACGTGGTATGTCTCATTCAGTACATTTGCACAATTTTTGGCTCTGAGACTGGGATTACTGGCCCTGATGTTTAGGATGACATTTAGCATCTTGTCTGGAACTGAAAATCGCTGGGTTTTTTAAATCCCAAACTAGTTAAACTTCTATTTACCCCGTCTCAACCCACAAAGTCTTTTTGTATTGAGGTATTTCATTTTCTGGCCAGCTGAGCACTATGGGGGTTTTTTTCAGTGAAATCTTGGTTAGATGCATCATGTCAGGAAGCAGTGGATGTTGGCTGCTCCACATGACAAGAGGGCATGGGTGCCAGGAAAGACATCAAGCAGCAACCTCAGGCTCAAGGTACCCCTATGAGGGTAGAAAAACATGTTCATAAGGATAAAGTCATGCAAGTTTTGAGTCAGAACTTTCAGGCAACTCCAGTATGATGACACCAGGGCCAAGGGCCATCTGAGAAGTCAGCCTGTGGTCTGGGTCAAATCACACTGTGCTTCGGGTACTGTATTTCCAGCTCTGTGTGAGCCATCACAGTTTTTGATTTTCCCTTTGGAGGAGTTATACCGAGGGTATTTACCAGGCAAACCTGAGAGAAAATATGTACTTAGCAAGGACTTGTAGAAAGCATAAACACAGAAAGAAATATTTTCTGTAAAAAAGTCAGTATGTTGATATCATGTTTAAGTTCTACTCTTCTTTCCATTATTAGAAAAAAAATCTCCATATTTTCAGGACTTCTCTATCCCATTCCAATTATTTTAGAAACTCTAAATGCAAGACTGATTACTTCCTTTTCCCTATGGTTGAAGAGGATGCTCTCAAAAAGGGTATTTCTAATGATTGTTGTAGTTTTTAAAGAATTGTATCCCATATTCTGATGACTCTGACCTGTCAAGGATTCTCAGAGCATCTGAATAAATGTGATTACCTGCCTTTATTATTATTTTAAACTCAAGTTCATACTTATACTAAGACCCTAAAGCACCCAATCAAAAGTGTTGTTCATAAGATATCATATCTAAAGCCACCTATTATAAATTCTTATCTGTTTTAAGACAGACCTACTTTAAAGTAAGCACCAAGTATTCACCTAACACCCACTTAGCAGAAGTGGGTTCTTGCAGTGAGCATATTGTGTACTGTGTAAAATTTTAGTGCACAAATATTCCTAATTTGTGTAGTTGTGGAAATTCAGTCATTTTCTTAGTGTGAGTGTAGTGGATATGTAATGCATGTATCAAGTGTATAATGCTAACAAATGAAGCTAATAATTACTTTGGCTAGTCCTTAAAGCTGGATGTAATACTTATTATGTACATTTATATTTCCCCCTAAATGTAGGCTATTACTGCAAACAGTAATGACCGTCTTTTTAGCATTCTGTTATCAACGTAAGCTACTTAATAAGTACGGCTCTACTAATCATGATGTATTATATATGGAGCCTGAGATTTCGTATCTTCTAATATCCAAATAATTCCATTGAAAATCAAAATGTGCACCTGACTTTTAAACCCCTGGAAATCTGAAGTATTTAATAAAATCCCCAACAAAGACAGCATGTGACAGGCAGAGAAAAGTGTTGAACAGGTGCAATAAACATCCAGCGCTACTACACTAATTAAAGAACAAGAGTATACAAGCAGAAATTTAAACACAAATGCATACATTTGAGAAGTTGTACCCAGATACCACTTGAAGTACAGGACATCCTATTAGCAGAATGTGTTCCAGCTACAGAACTTAGAAGTGTGCTTATCAGTTTGAAATGAACACTTTTGTAGACAACTGAATGCACAAATATTTCTGGTACCTAGCTTATTAGAATTATAATAAAACCAGTCTGTCAGTATTTAAGAAGTGTTTATTTAAAATTCCTGTCTTCAAATGCTACAAGTAAAAACCAGTTAATCTTCATGAATCTTATGATACAGCTAATTAAGCATGACTACTATCTTTTATGCCTAAAGTAATGCTGCTGGTGAAATTCCGTGCCTTGACAAGGGCCACCCCAAAAGAATCAGTATTGGAGCTGATGAGATTAGAAATGATTGGTTTTGTTCATGCTTTGGAACAATTTTGTGTTTCCCTTGTCATTATTTTTTTAACAATTTCTACTTATGTCTAGTTGAAAGTTTGACTTTCTGTATAGCTGCTATAGTGTTCTATATCCAAATATCATCCTGGATGAAGAGAGAATGGCAAAATCTCTGCATGAGAGAACGATCACAGAAATACTACATTTTCCTTTTGTTTTGGTCTAGGACTAAGTTCTATAAACACGGCTTTTCTCTCTGTCATGTGAAACCATAAGTCTCTGCAAGATTTTTTTTATTCTTTAGTGGCTGAGGGGTGTTGCCTGTACCAAGGCTAAAGGGAAAAAGCTTGCACAACCCTTTATTTAACTGGGAATGTCAAACTTTCAAAAGTACGCAGAAGTAAAATATAGTTTTCTTGGGTAAATATTTATTTGGTTTGAAGAGATATCTTTCAGCATCCAGTAAAGAAGTATGTTCTGGAAAATACAATCGTTTGCTCGTATTGATTTATTTCATGGAGTCTGAGAACAGACTTAAAAATTACTCAGTGCTGCTGACTGAAATAAGTAAGTTGCAACTGGTATTACAAATACTGGTGGAACTCAGAAAAATGAAATAAAATTAAGGAATCATAAATATGTCATTCAACCAAGGATGGATATTTCTGGAATTGAGTTGAATGGGGACTGCTTCATCGTAAAGCAAAATGGTTCCTTTTGGAACACTGCCCAGACTTACCTAACTGTGTTAACTCCAAGCAGATATTGCTGCATAAATGTCAGGGCAAAATGAGCGATGGTAAACTAGACAGGCCCCTGAGACAAGCGCTTTAAAAAGAAGTGTTTCAAACCAAACCTGAATTAAGGGAGAAAATTAGATATTAGGATATCACAAGAAAAAAAAAAAATAATCAGTAAAAGTTTGATCAGAAGCATTATCTTGCGTGATTTATAGAAAGAGGCAAGATTGTTTTTCCAAAAATTGACGTTTCAATGAGTTTTCCAAAACCTGCAAATGAAATTTAAGTTATTAGAAATGTTTTGGAATTTGAATGTATTCTTTTAAAGTAACTTATGATACATTATTGATAGAGAGCAAAAAGAATATACAGTAAATATAGTTTTCATTTGGGATGTTTTGTGTTAAATCTGATGGAATATATAATACAATTGCAAGGTACTGAAGATAGAACTCCCTGCAAAAATCGATTTCTAATACATACCTTCTAGTAATGAAAATTTGTCACCCCAATTCTTTCCACAGGGTTTTCCTCAGGTGATATTTAGTGTATTTTAGTTATCATAAGTGGTGTTTAGCTGTATGTCATCTATGTTCCACTCTATATCCAGGACTGATACAAATATACAGTGTAAGTTACTCTTGCTTCAGGTACTTCCATTGATGCAGAACTGCACTTTTTGACTCAGATGCAGTAATACAAATTTAAGCTTTTTGACACATCTTTGTTTGGTAAGGATTTTGACATAAGTTCTCCTGTTTCTCACTTGTTGTCATGGTTTAACCCCATCCAGCCACTTGCTCAATCCCCCACAAGCAGGATCAGGGAAAGAACTGAAAGAGTAAAAGCGGAAAACTTGTGGGTTGAAATAAAGACAGCTCAGAAGGCAAAGAAATAGCTACACACAAGCAAAGCAAAACAAGAAATTCAGTCACTGCTTCCTATGGGCAGGCACGTCCAGGAAAGCCAGGATCCAACTGTGTAACCGTGACTGGTGAAGCCAAAACACTGCCCACTCCAAACGCCCTCCCCTTTCCTCCTTCTTTCCCCCACTTTATATACTGAGCATTTTGCCACATGGTCTGGAATATCCCTTTGGTCATCGGGGGCCACCTGTCCTGGCTGTGTCTCCTCCCAGTTTCCCACCAGCGTGGCAGTACAAAAAGCAGGAAAGGCCTTGACTCTGTGTAAGCCCTGCTCAGCAGTAACAAAGCCATCTCAAATGATCAACACTGTGTATTGTGTGTACTAACACAAATCCAAAATACACACACCCCCACACCAGCCACTGGGAAGAAAATTAGCATTTCCCCAGCCAAAACCAGCACCCTTGCCATATAGAAAAAGCAGTTCCGTAAAAAGACTGAATAGTAAGAGTAAACAAACAAAAATTCTGTTCAATTCAACTTAGCTATGTTTGGTTTTAACTTTTTTTCCTAATTTCAAATGAGGGCTGGAATACATAAAAAAACAACAAACAAAACCAAATATTTCTAATTTTGTATGCATGTATACCTAATTTTTATCTTTTTTCACTATGTGATATATACTCTACTACTATGAAAGACAGAAACTTCCTTCAAGATTTATAAACTTTAGTAAAGTAGCAGATCTATATTTTATATCACATTCCACAAATATTTCAAATATGGAAAATTATTTCTTAAATTGATTTATTAAATATAATATTCTGAAGTTTAAAAAGTACTGAGATGGCTGTTTTTAGGATTGATTTATTAAATGTCATAAATTTCCATGATACACATAGACTGAGTCTTTAGCACCTGAATCTAAAACACAAAGGACACATCAAAAGGAAAGAACATACCGTATAACTATTCATGCGTGTGAAGAAAAATTATTTGTGAAAGTATTTCTTCATGAGACAGGAGACTATTCTAAGAATAGAAGCAAAAGGTTTATCAGTGCAGAAGCAAAGGTCTGAATCTGAGAGATGAAAATTACCATAAGGCTTCTGAGAATTAGAAAGAGTAAAAGATGTGGAGAAAGCATTACATCCAGGGAAAATAGATGGAAAAAGAATGGAGGGACAGTTTGATTTATTTCCTTGATGATCAACAACCTTGCAAGGTAAGAAACAAATTTAATAAATTATGTAGGACTGACAAAGAGCAAATTCACAAATAGCAGTAACTAATGATAAAACCCTTCTGAAAAAGGAAAGGTTAGTATTCAAGTATTTCAAGTGGAAACTGAAGGCAAGAAAACATTGTATTCTTTTCAATAGAGTCTCAAACTGAAGACATTTTCCAGAAGCAATCCCTAAATTATGTTTCAGATTAGCTATAAACTACAGCATTTCTGGCCAATTTGTTTGGTAATCAATAAGTACAAGCCACAAATAAGTAAATCCACTGAACTGCCAGATATTGTTGGTACTAACCACTACTTGCATGGTGTATTTTGCCATATACCCACAGGTCATTGACTCAAATAGGAGCTTTCATCAAAATCTGGACATTCCAGTTATGTTGAAGAATTTCCAAGTATTTTACCATTGTTGAAACCTTTCCTAAAAACCCACTTTACATTTTAAATAGTCTTGTCTAAAACTGCTTAAATGCATTCTCCAAGATATAGAAAGGAGTTTTGTTGTTCTCTGGGAATAGAACTCTTCTGCAAGCACAGAAAACGAGACTTTTTTTCCTGACTAGTAGCTCTGTCTGGTTTCACCAAAAACTTTACATGACTAATTGTCTCATCACCAGTAACACCAGTGGCCAGGAGCACAAACCAATGAAAGGAACTCTGTCATATTATTTCCTCTATCAAATAGTGCATGCCAGGGTACAATAATAAGATACAGTGAGAAGTTAGACTACTCAAATAACAATTTAATCATAGCTCTACAACTTAGGAAAAAAAAAAAGCTACAAAAGTAAGTGGTTTATCACTACAGAACAGGTCTACTGACCTCAAAGCTGAGGAGGAGCCAGATGTGGGTTCCAGTGAGACATCTGGGTTAAGTGACCCTGACCCATGGTACTCCACCAGCAGTAAGAGGCGAGGGATAATAGTGGGTGACTCCCTGCTGCAAGGCACAGAGGAACCTGTCTGCCAGCCTGACCTGTTGTCTAAAGAAGTTTGCTGCTTATGGATGCCTGAATCCAAGATGTTGCAGAGAGAGACTGCTGAAGTGTGTCCAACCCTCTGAATATTATCCCCAGAAGCTTTATCTTTGGACAACAATGGGAAAATCTTGAGAGTATCCATAGTGACTGCAGAGCTCTAGGGGCCTAGGTGGTGCTCTCAATCCTGAGGCTAAAGGAGGAAAGCTGATACTGCATGCCAACAACTGTTTGCAGAGCTGATGCCAGAAATGAGGTTTAGTTTGTATGACTCTGGAAACTATTTAAGAATGAGCTTCTGCATAGGATAAAAATAATTTTGTGGCACAAGAAGGTCATCAGGAGTAGTCAGCTTAATCAGGGAAAGTCATGACTGACCAACCTGAGATACTTCAACAATGGTAAATATCAGGAGAGCAGTGGATTTGTTTACCTTGATTTCAGTAAGGAATTTGACACCGTCTCCAAGAAGATCCTCACAGACAGCCTGTTGTTGTATGGACTGGCCCAGAAGACAGTGGACTGGATTGGAAATTAATGATAGGGCCTAGAGGGTGGTGTTTAGTGGCACTAAGTCCAGTTGGAGGCCAGAAATTAACAATATAGACCAGAGTTCAATCTGGTTCAGTATCTTCCTAAATGATCTGGGTGAGGGGCCAGAGTGCACCTGCAGGAGGTTTGCTACAGATGCTAAACTGAGAGGAGTAGATGATATGTCAGAGGGTTGTGTTGTCATCCAGAGGGACCTTGACAGACTGGAGAAATGAGCTGGGCTTTTGGGAACCTCATGCCATTCAACATGGGGTAGTGCAGTCTCAAACCTGGGAAAAAAAGAACCCATACACCAGTACATGCTGGCGGCCAGCCAGCTGGAAAGCAGTTTTGCACTCATTATAACTCTCCTGACTGTTATTTTTGGTACATCAGAAAAAGAGGATCTAGTAAATTTCAGATGTACCAAGTCTGATACACGTGTTGAGTTGTAAATATCATGTTTATGGGTCTTTTAATGACAGTTATAGAGTCACCGTAGATTTGTGATTATTTGTAATGAAAAATATTATTATTGTTTAGTATTTGAGAAACAAGTTTGTAGGCTTGAGAAGTGACTTTCAGAATTTCTACAGAACTATACACATTACTTTCTTCTATATTTGCCCTGTCAGCATTCATCTTTCATGCTCGGATAATTCAAATCTAAATGAGAAGGTCCTTCAATGATCTTAAAAGTGTGTCCTGCCAGACTCTCTCCTGCCTGTTCTCTCTCTGTTAGTTGGATGAGCATGATGACAATACACAGACAGGAAACATTCCTGTACCTCTCTTCCTTTGGTCTAAGAAAGAGATCTGCTACCCTTTGGACCTTGTTCCTACGTCTGAGTAAGTAAATCTTCATCACTGTGGGCTGTGTCCTCAGTACAACACTTGCACATGTAGTAACTGATTGCTGAATTTCTCTGCAGAAATCTCATTCAGATCCTTCCTTATGATTCATTTCTGCATACTCACAGCTATAGAATTGCTGTAATTATTTGGAGTGGGCTCTAGGATTTCTGGGGACAGGTGTCACCGTTCAACTACCCTCATCCACTCTAGTGGTTACATTGTGAAGAACCGTGGGAAAATGTGCCAGTTATTCCAGATCTCGGCACAGACCCACAGACAGCTCTTCACTGAAATGCTCTCACTGCCTCTGTGTGCAACCTCCTCCAGGTTTCCAGTTTTCAAAAGCCGAGTTCTTGATAACTGCTGCTTCCAAGAAATTTTTTACAGTCTCCCTCTTCAGTTAAGCTTTGCACTTAACAACTTTCATATAACTGCAATCTCAAAATTGTAACACATCTACTCTAATTCAGATTATGAGTATGTTTTCCAATGCTTGGCATAACTTATGTCTTCCTAGAGGCAGCAGTTCTTTTTTTTTTTTTCTTTTTTAAAATCTAAACTAGGATTTTTACCCCAGAACTAAGATATTTTACTGTAAGAGAGGAAAAACACTGTCTTTTTTCCCCTCTTTCCCCTCAGTCTAGCTATGGTGTCACTTGTGTCTGCCTAGAGTGATAACAAATTCATGTCATCATAGAGCAAGGGTAGCTGCCTTTCTCTGTTGTGTTATCAGTTTCTGTTAGAGACATGGAATTAGATTCAGTTTCCTAATTAAAAGCATCTGGTGCCATTTTAGGTGTCCTGTGACCTTCATCTGCTGGTCAAGAAATATGCAAGTATTTTGTAGATGTTCTGTGCCACAAACAGCAGCTACGTGCACTTGTCCCAGGCATTTTGTAGCTTTCAAAGTATCAATCGATGTGTGTATTTAGGGAACAAGATTCTGCCCAATGAGTCATCATGTCAGGGGATCTTACTCATAGAATTTGCCTTTATGGGATCCCTTGAAATCCCTGATTTCTTTTCAGGTACGGTTACATACCACTTCATCTTCAGTAAGACAAAATTTAAAATTACTAGCCTTGTTTTGCTGGTATTAGTGCATAATTCTAAGAAATGTATACCTGACTCCACAGAGTTTTAGTTTATTTTTTTTTTAGTATTTTTCATACCATTTCCTCCTAACTCATTGAATGTGACAGTGACAAGCTGGTACACATCTTACATGTTCTTCTTTGCAAATGCTTGAACCCAAAATCTAAACTTTTCTGTTTTTTTCAGATATTATTCGCTTCAGTATAACACTTCTAGGAAAAAAAACAACTCACCCACAAACAAGCAATAATAGAAAAACTCAAATAAATACACAATCTCCCCTATTTTGCTTTTACAGCATTATGTTTAGTTCTAGTATCCTTCAGTAAAGATCTTTCTGGAAGGTGAAAATTAAATTGGGAAATAGGGATACTTCCCTTGCAGTTAATAAAAACAAAGCTACCTTAGTCTGCTACTGGCTGACATCTCTGACTTATTGCTCATTGATTGCATATATACAATATCATTTCAATACCACTCAAAATACCTTTACCAATCACTTGATCTTTTTAATTGCTAAAGTGACCTTCATGTGGCTGGTTTTATATTCATTATCCAGTTAAGCTGGTGTCCTCATCTGAGTTGGTTTTGGAGGTCGGGAACATGTTCTTTCTCATGCATCTGGCACCCTCAATGCTAAAGCAGGAGAAATTTATTTTTGAAAATATTATAAATATACAGGATAATTTGTTAAAAAAATTTTCTTCACTGCATCATGTTTTCACTGCATGTTTTGTGAGATTGCTCAAAGTCACTGTCTCCCCTTAATTTCTATCACATTTGTTATATGAAACAACTTTCTTGATATTCAGTAGAGTAATGAAATTGAGCTTTCTATTAACTTTTCTTTGATTCTCTGCCTTTTCTCTTTCTATGCACAGCCATGACATTTAGCACATGACAACATGAGTCAAGGCTAATCCAGGCTCCCAGTCTGTGACTAACAAACCTTGAAACTGAACTGATCTTGCACCTGTTGGTTGTCGTCTTGTTTCATGCCTGAAGAGTTTTGCACTAATTCTGACTCACAGATGCCTGTCGGTCCGAAATATGTTAGCGTAGTTTTAGTCAGATTAACAGAAATTCTAGACTGAGCAAGACCTTTATTAGTCATGTCTTTCACTTGCAGATCTTCTTTTGAGGGCTGAGAAATATAAAGAATTTCAGCTTTCTCCAAACACCAGCAGATATTGATGCAAAGGCATTTACAGTGTTTCTGGACCACCTCCTCCAGCTTCATGTCATCTAAATATTGCAAAGTTCTTCTGTGACATAGGTGGTAAAAAAATCTAATTCACTTATTTCCATGATAAATCACAGTTATTTAAACAACAATTACATCTAGATTCAAAGTCTGCAAAAGTTAGCTTTCAGCATTTTTAGACAAGGCTTTGTCAATGAAGAACTGGTTTAGATGAGAACTCTTCCATGTAAAACAAATCTACGCATAATAATAACAAATAAATAAATAATAATAATTTCATAAATCAGCCAGTTGTTTAAGTCTTTCCTGGATATCAGTCTTTTAACCATAACTATTCTAATCAGAGCTGTCTGTCTATCTGCTGAAAGTATTAGTGCCTCCACAACAAAGCATCCATACTTCTTCCTTGCTATGGGAGCTCTCCCACAACTGTCAGAAGCAGGCAATACGCACCAAAGCTCTCACATATAGGCTGAATGAAGGATCTCCTGTACATTACCTGTAATGTCTGAGTCCATCAGCATGTATTCTGTTCTTCCTCACCTGTATGGCCTGGGATATTGACAACCCGCTGTGTCCTGTAAACTTACAGGAGGTAATTTCCAGACTGCCTTAATGGGAGTTTGGTTAAAAACCTGGAAGTTCTGACTGAAAGGGATCACATACAATGTCTGATCAAATTGAACAAAATCAAGTAACAGTGGATCAGGAAAGAGCGCTGACTGGTTTTGGAGCTCCATAGGACACCTGAGGGCAATGCATGTGGGGTCCCCCCCACAGCAGAATTACCTTATATCCTTTCTGTACTCAGTCCTGGAGAATGAAAATGAGGAAATCATATCACTGAGAAGCTGGGCCTGGCCAGCCAGTGAGACTGAAATCCAGAAAAAAAATAGGAGCAGGAAGTACAAAGGGAAAATATTTTGTAGAATATAAGGACCAGATACTAATCTTATCATCATTTGAGCACTGGGCTTGGCTCTCCCAGTTCTTACCTAGGCCAAAAACTGAATCTGCAGTATGTGGAAGAGGAATAAGCACTTTGAGTGCAAAGATGATTGGAGAAATTTGCAGAGCCAAGTTTATTTTTTCTATAGAGATCTCTGTAAAGAACTCTGCCCAAGATATGAGTAAATTTTTATCAGAACTGAATGTCCCAGACACTATGGTGGGGAGGTTTCCATCAATATGGTGGACATAAATCCCTCTAACTGAGAGAGTGAGAGATGAAGAAATGTGTTTTGAATGGGAAAGGGGACTTGTGGGAAGAGGTTCATGGAGAGCTGTGCTGTGGAATTAAATAAGACAAAAGTGTGAAAAATACAAGTGGGATGGACTTTGCGGAGTATATGTGGATGGTGTCAGATAGAGCTGTCACTTCATAGAAGTCACAGTAACACTCCCAGCACTTTATTTTGGGACTATTCAGTGGTCCTTTCTCGAATAGCTTCATGCAGTGATTCTGCTCATTACGTACCTTTATGCTGATAAGAAAATAGGTACCTAGGTGTTAGGTTATGTGGTAAAAGTCTGATCCCTGTACACACCGAGGCATAAAGGGTACCCCCAGTCACATGTGGGATTATGGATCCTCAGCAACCTCACCTCAGCAAGCTACCAGATCTGACAGGTCCTAACACTGAGAATCTGCAGCTGACTCTTATATGTCCAAATATTAATTCAATTTCAGCCACTGAGGATGCAAGAGATCTGCTTTAGGGGACAGTAAGGATGATGGGTAAAGAAAGCTTTATCACCAATACTGCAAGTAATTAGACACCATCTAATCTCAGATTTTGATAAAATTTTGTAGAATATTGACTTCAAACATTAACACTGTATCTTTGAAACCACTGTCAATCCAAAAAGACATTTTTAGCCAGCGCTGGAAAGAACAAATGGCCACTACTGACTGACAAAATACTGAAGCCCAGTGGAGTGCAGCCTATAAAGACATTTAAAATTAAAAAAAATTGCTGGTCTACTCCTGTACATAATATATTGATGGTTTTAAAGTGGATTTACTGAGGCTAAGCCATTGTTTCACAAACCTGTAAATGTCTAATGAATCTGGCTTTCAGAAGGCACTGATTGTGCCTTCCAAGGTTACAGAAAAAGTAGCAGATGAGGTAACAGAAGGAAGTGTACTACTGGCTTCAGCCAGTTCTACCTCTGATACCTGACTTCATCTTGCTTTCAATAACCTGAAATTAGCTGTAGGCTGTTGCTCATCTCACCTTGGTACAAAAACAAGTAGAAGCTTTGATGCAGGACCTGAACTGTGAAGGCGTGTCAGTCTAAGCTGAGTGTCAACAGCAGTCAGCAACTTGGCAAAGAATCTACTAAAAAGTTGAAGAATAGAGAAGAACTGCTTTTTATTATGTCAATACCAATCACAATTGGTAGAGGAAGAGCATGATGAGCAAGGCAAAAAACGAGTTAGAAGGTGCTATTTGCCAGATTTCCTTTCTTCTCCCTTATCCCATCTTCCTATTTCCCCAGCCTTGTAAGGTTTTTCAAGGACACTGACATATGGGGCCCATTTTGAAGGACTGCATGTCAAAGTTAAAGGCATAAATGAAGTAAGAATTCTGTCAAGGAAGTCTTCCAGCATAGCTAAGGCAATGGAAAAGCCTCTTGTGGGCATCACTGAGTGCTCCAGCATGAGGAAGGAGTTTTGTGGAGCACACAAACGAGATCATGAGATTTCTTAATCTTATAGTCTATGATATTAGGTGATGAAATTTGCTAAAAGCTGACAGTTTCACAAGCTGTGAATAAGAAATTCCACCTGCCCACATTGCCAAAATATCTGAACAGCCTGTTCTATATATTTCTTCAGTCCTTTGTACCAGATGCCATACACATATTTTTTTGAAAAAAATACATTCTTTTCGTAGAGGTGTTTCCCATATTCTGAGTTAATTGCAACACAGCATTCATCATTTATTTACAACATGGTTTAATGTGTTTGCATACTTTTCATGTGTATTTGTTGCTGATTTTTTTAAGGTGTGATAAAGTCTGGGAATATTTTCTTTCTTCATCATGTTAGTTTTAGTACTTTTATTTCCATATGTATGTAGTTAACATGAGATTTAATATATTTTCTTATGCAATGGTTATGACGGTGCATGTATCAGCAGAACTAAAACAAGTTTCTGTGGAAGGATCTCATAAAATAATAGCATGATATGGTAAAAATATTCAAATATACTGGAAATAGGATGTGTTTGCTAACTTTTATTTAAATGCACAACAATAGAAGTTCCTGTAACTTAAGAGATGATGTGTTTTTAAAGATCTTTCATTGACTCATTTAACCAGAAATTTTGCTCTTATCAAAGGGTTTAATTTTACTCTTCCTGTGTTGACGTAAATATATATTNTTAATTGTAATTTCCCTTGAATACTCAAATCAGTATGAATAAATTCAATAGTATCATCAATTTCAGTTCTATAAGGAAGGTGTTTAATATAAAATATTAGTATACTATTTATTATACTATTTATTCATTTGCATTAATGATTTGATAAATAATAGAAAAGGAACCTTTTTTTTCTATTTATGTGATTATATATTTTTCCATTTAAGAAATTAAAATGACAGTATTTATATAATACTGCAACTTATTTTTACAACTAAAGCCTTGAAAGCTTTCAATTTGACTCAGTTTAATATTTTTTACTTACTTTTTTCCCCTACTTTGACACACAATCTGAATTCCTAAGAAAGCAATATAATCCAACCAGTAGAATAGAAATACTAAATAAAAATGCTACTGAGTTCTCATGACTGAACCAATCACTATTTTTAAGAAAATGGAGCCAGATGTAGTGGTGACCAGTGGCAGAATGAAAGGGAATAGTCTGAAACTAAAATAAATGAACTGAATATAAGTAAAACAAAATAAATTGAAATAAACTGAAACATCGGATGTTCTGCCTGAAAATCAGGAAACAGCTTCTGACTGTGAGGGTGACCAAGCCCTGGCACAAATTGCCCAAGAACACTCTAAAAGTTGTAGATACTCAAAGATTTTGTGGTATCAAAAGACGCCTGGATATGACTGTGACCTGCTGTTGGTAGCCTTGTTTGGGCTGGGTGGTTGAACAACATGATCTCCAGGGATGTCTTTCAAATTCAGCTGTTTTGTGATTCTATGGGTATGTTCATAGGACATTTTATTTCAAGTGAGATGCAGCATTAGCTTGGATTTGGAGATCAGTGCCCTCAGCACCATTTTTTTTCTCTAAAACTGCCTCAAATGTTTTTCTAAGAAGACAAGTTGAATAGAAGTAATTTGTAATGGACAAGTCTAATTTAAGAAGTTATTGTGTCTGTGATCAGTTTTGAGGACAGAAAAGAGTAATGTAAAAGCCAGGTACCTTCTGCCTGCAGATTGCTGCATCCTTGTTAAAAACTGCTTATTATGAAAGACTAAACTAGTATTGATGAAAAAATGCTTAATACCAATACTAAGAAAAAACTTTTTAGTGTGTAGCTTTACTGTCTTTTTTTTTTTTCTTCCTCTTTTTTCTTCAATGGCAAAGCTCAAGGTTTTAATATTTTGTTACATAGCCAAGGGAATTGAAGTTTTTTGAAGGTATAAGATGTTTCATAAATTCTTAGCCTAAAAATCCCTTCCATGTTTCTGTAAGCAACTCAAGAAGGAGGAGACTAGGATGAATTACTCACAGTGACTTGCATGACTTTCTGTCCTTCAGCACTTTGGAAACTGAGGTAGGTCTTAAAACCATCCATCAGCTGACGTATCCCAAATGTCTCAGTGCTCCTAGGTACTTAACCACTTACCTTTGCTTTATTATTCATCATCTTAGTTTTACTGCTTCCTCTTGCTCTATTTCCTTTTCAGAAATTTCCTGTTCACAATGCAAACATCTTGTTGTAGTATCTTGCTTTTCTCCAAAACACTTAATGATTATTTCTATATTACAAATTTAAAGAATTATTTGTAAGACCTTCTGTTTAGCTGAAATCAATTTCATTTTATCTGCTTCATTTATGTCGAACTCATAGCATTTACATTTTCTGAGCAAAAGGAACATTTTGGATTTTTTTTTTAACTTATTCAAAAACCTTTGAAAGGAATGAAGTTTTACTCAAAGTTTTCAGGGACAAGAATATCATGTGGGGTCCACCATGCCTACCAGACAGTGGAACTGGAGTCAGTCTGTAGAGGTTCAATTCTACACATTTGTGCACATCTGTGATTTTACTTTTTGATATACTAAGGACTGAGTGACACAGTAAACTGTTAAGTTGGCCTTTTCATCCTCATATGAGAGTGAACAAAATTCTCTGTAAATAACCACAAGAAAAGTTGAGAAATTTATTAGAATTTCCTGTGCATGACAGAGGACAGCAAGCTTTTTTGAAGCAATGGGGAGAGAAAGTGTTATTAACAAAATACTTTGAATAAAAGGCATTGACAAAGATAGAGTCTCCATTAGTGGGAAGAATGGGAAATCTCCACAACGGGAGAAACTAATCAGAATTCTCTGCTAATAACAGACTCCATGAAAAAAAAAAAAAAAAAGTGGCACAGCCTAGTATTTCAGATGATGTGCTAATGTGAAATACTATTAAATCCATAGGTTAATGGAAAAAAAAAGTGTTGATTTAAGACGTAGTGGTCCTGTTGAGCTGAGTGAAATGACAGTGACTGAAACCTCTGAATTCAGTTTTATCCAACAACTTGAAACTTAGACTACCCATACAACATTCCTTTGCTCCCTTGGAGCCTTTATACCTTATGGGTAAGGAACATCATCTGACATAAGAGCCATAGCAGTATTATCTCCCTTTTTCCATGGTTATAATGACAAGAATATGTGTTAATTGGTGTCAGAGTTTTATTAAAGCTTCATATACTTTAAAATGTCAGTAGAGCCAATAGTGTTCAAACAAACACATTATTTTAGAATAATTAGCTTCTGTGATTTCCTATTTGAGATAAAACAGAAGAGAACACAGCAGGTTATTTTGGTTTTGTAGTGCTTGTGTTTAACAATTAGCTGTTATTGTTGATTGCCCCCTTAGAAATAGTTAGGTACTGTTATCTTATGACACATTTCTACAGTTGTTTTCATGTAGATTATACCTCTATGGCTTTACATCTTGGATAGAGAAAACCTGTTTTTCTGCCTGCTCCAATATCATTCCTATTTCAGACTGTAATAGAACTGCAATATGTGCCAGTACTTGATGTTGTGATGCGCTTTGGAGCACAGTTTGTGCATGCCTTCAGGAACTGGAAGATGTAGACATGGAGTCGAGAGCCAAAAAGTCTCTCCCATGAAAGCTCTTATATGACTGAGGCTTCTGGTGCCATGTACGTGAAATTATGGAAATGGTTTCCAAATCTCTCTTTTGTTACCACTGAACATCTTTGTGATGATTTAGTGAACATCTTCACTAAATCATCACAAAGACCTGTGGTTCTGTCTAGAAGCTCTTAAATGGCATAAAAAATAAAAGCCATATATTCACTGAAAGTATACTTATCTATTCAAATAACAAGATACATCAATATGCCTTGCACATAAAATCAAGTAATTATGTTTATTTGAGGTGGAAAAAGGAAATCTGAAGATTCCTTTGAAAATTTCTGTATGCTAAAGATTTTTCCTCATTCTGTGATAAACTTGGGCCTCCTGTGAGGACACCTGTTTCCCACAAAATAATAGACTATATTGTCCTTATATATGTGGAGACACTAATAGAGTTGTAGTTACAGAATTACCCAATAATGAAATTATAGACTCGTACCTTCACCAGTTCCTGCCTTTGATGTGGTCACCAAAGTTATTTTTAATGCAGAAAGCCTTATCCTTAGCATATAAATATATAAACCTTTTTTTCTTTATTGTTTCATATTTCTACAGGAATCTCTGTGGCACTAACTACCAAAGTATCTGACTCTATCACATTTAATAACAGATGTATCATTTATGGCTTTCACAGAAAATCTTGAAAATCAAGAAAATTTTCCTTTTTTTTTGTAAAATGTATTTTGAACAAAATAATTGTTTATTAAAAAACATTGGTAAATTTTTTTTCCTAAAAATAAATGCTGAAAAAGTGAACACTTCAGACTTCACATTCTTGAAACACATCCTAAAAAACAATAAAATCAAATTAAAAAGTTTTAAAATTAGTCAAATTTAAAAAAACTTCCCAGCCAGGTCAAGGAGGAGGCTTTAGGCTAATTTTCCTTTCCCTTTTACTCAGAGTTAAAATAGAAGTTATGATAATAGTTAAATTGATTTCCAGGTTAATCTGAATGGGGACTTTATTTTGCTGCTATTTTTAATGCTGAATGGTGATCTCAATAAAAATAACAATTACTCTTAGCAGCAGGTTCAAGTGGTATTTTCCAGAAGTGAAAGCCTTACATGCTTAACCAATGACATATGACACACGTTATTGAAAGACGTTTGTTTGTTTGTTTGTTTGTTTCCTTTCAACATTTTACCTCTGCATCTCTGAGAGTTTATGTTGACTTTAGTCCTGCCATGTATTGTCAGAGGAAGGGAAACCATTAGAAGATAAATTTCTTCCTCAGATAAGATGAAAAGGAGAAAGTTAGAGAAGAAAGATGAAAAGCAGAATTTTATTTAAATGTTTAATATTTGACAAATCAAAATCACCTTTTCCTTGACTTCTCTCATTACCCTTCACATAAGGGTGAAATATTTCCTTTTATTCCCTGCCTCAGGCCACTTCTTACATTTTCTTTGAAATGATTGGAAGAATTATTTAATACTACTTAATTTATTTGCTTTGGAAGAAAGAAAAACAAAACAAAAAAAGGGATAAAACACATTCCTCCTATTAAAAAAAGAAAAGAACATTCCAATTTTATACCAATTTATTATGCTCTATTATTTTCCCAGCATTTTAATCTCTGTTATGCTTTTTGAAAACTAGCACACCTCTACATTTCCTTCTGGGTGATTGAGTCAATTATAATGTCTCCAATGACCTCACTTGTGAAAGCTGTAGCATTCTTTCCTAGTGATCACTTTTATTGCATAAAGAACATCAATTAAAAATCAAGAGCTGAGGGACAAAATAGCAAAATAGCAAACACAAACTTTGGTTACCTAAAAATTCAAGCTGAAAGGTTTAGAATTTCATGGTCATTTAAAACAATTTTGGTTCTGTCATAGAACAATTACTCAGTAAATTTGAAACTGTTTTTCTCTTAATATGGATCACATAATAGGTTAATTGTGGTTTACTTCCTCTTTCTATTTCAAAATGACGTTTTAAAAAAAATTTGCATATTTTCAAAACAAATGTCATGCTCTCTCTCTGTCACTTTCTCTCTTTTTCTGTCACAATAAATATTTTACAGTCACACAAGATATTATTGTGTTGCCTGGTGGGTTACTGTCACTGCTGGAATTATTCGCATTTGTCCTTATAAACTCTGCTTGCAAAGTCAAAAAAACAGAGAAAACTCTTATTAATACTGCATCATCTTTACCAATTTTAGTATGAAACTAACTTTAAAATTTGATTAAGAATCAATTAACTTACTCTTGGATTGTTCAGTTAAAGTGATTATTTTTGAGCCAATGTGTGAAAGTTTCATTTTCTAGCCTAGGGCTACCTTATATGTATGGCTGAAGCCAGAAAGCAGGATACTTACTTATGCCTTTAGTTATTCCAGGATTGAAAATTCATCCATTTGTGTAAAAAACTGTAAAGAGGAAAAATCTCTTTCCATTTTAGGTTGGTCCTACCAAGAAGTGACTTCTGAGAGATCAAAATGGCACCAAGTAATAAAATGGTGTTACAGCTGACTAGTATGAATAATAGCATTTTTAAAATGTTATTTCCAGAGGGCTAATATTTCACAAGTAATTTCCACAGGAGTTTGTGTTGTCACCTAATGAACTCTAAAATCCACTATACAAGTGGAAACATTCCAGCGCTTTCCAGGAGCGGTAGGTCAGCCACCACCCTTCATTATAATCCCTTGACCAAGTAATGACTTGTGTATGTAATCTTCTTGCACATAAAAACAGAAAGCTTAAATTTCTAAATAATAACAGGACTTCCTTTTTCTAGTGCTGTCCCGTGTCTCATTGTCAAGAAAATGTCACCTTTGTTCTATATTGAGATTTAATTTGGGATATTAAGAAGCATTGAAATTCTCTCCGTACTGTGAAAACACTATCCTTTTTTTTTTTTCTTAATGGGCAAATAAAAGATATTACTGTTACTGTTGCCTACTTGCACCTCATCTGTTTCCCTAAAGTTTCTCTAGTTTATTGAGTAGTTCAAAGACCTCGCCCTTCTAATTTAGTTTACTTGGTGCCTTGCAATGGCTACTTAGAGCAGAGGCTAGACAGAGCTAGAGAATAAAGTAGATATTTATTAAAGGCCTTCAACAGATACACTCTGGGCAGTGCAGGAGCATCACAGAGGCTACACCCAAGATGAATGATGGTCATGAGTTTTCAGAAAGGTATAAGTTTGGTCTCTTAGCATATCAGGGGTTAATTGTCCAATTACAGCTTCAGGTAAGGAAGTCATATTCCCCCAGTTTCCTCTTCCTCCAGATTCACTTTTGTTTATACTTTTCAGGGCCTGAGGCCAAGGATGTCCTTGGTTCTCAGGTTTAGAAGGATTTTTTAATCTGACCAAACTGTGAAGAGAGCTTACTAACACTCTATATGGAGTTCAGAGATATACGCTAATGCAGTACAGGATCTGGAAAATATAAAAGCTAAAACTTGAGGCATCATTCTCTAATTTTAGGTATGTAGTAAAACCTCAGAACACCTGGATTCCATGTTTGTGATCTCTTGTCCCTCCACTTTTAATAATAACCACAGGCAAATTATAATATACCATGCATGTGTCTGTCCTGCAATTTAGCAAGTGGGTTACCACAAAATCACCACTAACAAGTACTTCTGTGATTATAATGACCTATATGAAGCTGTTACAAATTAATATGGCAATCAGTTATACAGTCTCAATCAATATTATCCAGCAATGAACAACAGCAAAACCAAGGAGGTATATTACAGGTTACTACAAACTTATCAGTCGTGAATCAACTTTATCACCCACATATCTCCAAGTGTGTGCAGCACGAGAAGTTCCCAGAGACAGAGGCTCAACTTTGGATAAAAATTTAGTCCTTTTCAAATTGTTGATATACAACATGATATAGGACATCTCCTCTTTGAACAGTCAATACATGCTGTTAATTTTTATTTTACACCTGTCAGGGCATTTTCTATTCTTTCAGACCCATTTCAAACTCCCAGATTATTTCCACGTTTTCAGAAAACAAGTTGTCATTACAATTCCTTGATTTTACACTTTTTAATGGTAACTGAGGATACCTCTGATTTCTAGGTAACCCAGCTGTACTTCAGAGAGGCCAGGTGTACTCTTCAAGTTTCTGGCTCTCAGGCCTAGTCCTGGGCTCACAGCTTCCAGGCTGAGAGACAACTTCTCTGTCACTATTTTTCAGTTTACAGTTCCTTCTATTCAGTGCATTTGTCCTTCTAACAGGCCAAATTAAGGCTCTTTACATCAATTTTATTTTACATATTTAGTGACACCTCCCTATTAATACATCAGTGACCTTCAGTTCAACATTAATTAGCATTTTTCATGTCCATGACCTAACACGCAACCTTAGGAAGTCTTAGCAAATAGTGCAAAAACCTGTTATTTGAAAAGGTAAACCCAGATTTGGTTTCTAAACACTATAATTAATGGCTTGATTTTTTTTTTTTCATGCTGAAATAAAAATTTTAAAATAAAACATTTCAAAACATATTCTATGAGTTTTTAATACCTTGTTGTGCAAAAGTGTAGTGTGATTCATTCACTTTATTCCTTCCTGGTATTTGAAGGGTAGGAGGTTGATTACTTATTTAATGGATCTTCAATTATTCTGCATAGAAAACTTGAAGACATGTTCAGTTTGTTGCTATATTTATGTCTTTCAAATGTATCTACTGCTTGTTCTGCATACACCTCCTCCTTGTTCCTTTCAACAAAATTCAGGGTAAACAGGAATTGTTGAGTATATAAAGCATGCAGCATATTAAAAGTAAAATGTCTTGCGCTGGATGTGAGTGAAAAGGTTCTCAGAGTACCTGAATGGTAAGTTTGTTATATTCCATATTCTCTTATATGTGCATGACAGCTTATAACTTCAAATTTTGGTGGAACACTGACTCGTGCCAATGACTGTTCTATATTCTCCTCTAACATGTGTCCTCATTATAAGAAATGTGATAAGTACCAACACAAAATGCTACTTTTATAATTTGTTGACATGAAAACTAGGTTGAGATTATAGCCACAACCACAAAAAAATTTACATTTGGGATAGGGTGAAAGAGCTGTCTGGATCAGCAGCAGAGTTAGGATGAGGGAAAGCATCCACTTTTAAATGTCTACATCTTTCAGCAGCTGGGGTTTTATGAGGACTGCTTGTACCAGTAAGTGGTAGCTTGTCTGCAAACAGCATGAATGTTTGAAATGCTTTTGTTATGAACTGAGGTTTCCCTGAGAAGCAGGTTGCCAGAGTATCCATGCTCAAGGGTTTTGAATTATCAAGTCAAGAGAGATGCTGGAATGTCTATTAATGTCCACTGAGACATCTGCACCAGGTTCACCTCAAAGGTCATGAAGCTGGGGCAATGTAAAGTCAAAGACAGTAGGAAGAAGACACCACAATTAGTGAAAATGAATGAATCCTGTGAATAAGAAAGAAGAACTTGAATTTAGCTCTCAAAGGGCATGATCATACCATTTTAAGCTATTGCTCTCTGGAATTCCCATCCAGGTTTGACCAGAAGTCCTATTCCAGTAAAGAAAACCTATTAGAATTGTCAATCAGACATGCTTTTTTTCAGCAGCTTCTCTTTTGAAAAGACAATACAATCTAAGTGAGAGACATTTCTGTTTTCAAATATCAGTAAGATCCCTGCATCTTTCTCCCAAACAAAAAGAAGCATGCAAAATTGCGGGGAATGAATGCTCAAGATGGCAGTGTGGTTTTCTTTTCTGAACAAATTTCTCCCCTGGCAGTCACAGAGAATGATGTGGAACATATTTCTCACAAGGTCTACCTGATAATAATACTGCATCCATAACAGTACACACAAATGGTATTGCATTATTCATGTGAAAAGCACATTTCTTGTCTTGCAGAGTACTAGCATTTATTTAAAAATACTATTCTTTCAATTATTTATCGCCTGATGTTATGCTTCATCCTTATTAGTCCACAGAAATAAATCCAAGGACTGTCAGTGACAGTAGCAACACAGCAGCTGAAGAACCAGGAGATTCATTTTTGATTCAAAAGTATCATGTCAAACCACTGAATCAATGAAAAAAAAGGCCATGTTTTCATTAATGTCCCCTGAACAGAATGTACCTTGGAATAGAAATTATCTGGCTGGAATTTGACATAAACCTGTGAGTAGACATTTCATTCTGGGTTTAAGATCACTAATTTTTTTCCTGCTGAGTCTGGCCCTAATCTTGTATTCTAGGCATGATGAGGAAGACTGTTACTCTGCATGTCCTCTCTGGGAAAGTTTTCATACTCTCTGTACTTGACTAAGAAGTTAATAACATGTTGTGCTCTGTCCCAGGGCTGATGTAGAAATTTACCTCTTAGTTATTTGGATCAGAATACCATCTGCAGTAATTCAGCACATTTTAATTGCAATGAAGCAACATTTTATAAGCTATTGATCCAGCATGGTATAACTAGGTGTCAAAAAAGAGTGTTCACACAGAATTATGCTTTTTATGCTACACATTGGTGATCTGAACTAAACAGATTTATTTGTTCTTGTTTCCCATAATACATTTTGCTCTCTGACATTTTCACATGTGGACTTCACATTTCTGCCTTCTTTCAATCTCTTTCTTTCCTTAAGAGATAAAAACCCTATACATTTTCTATCTCATTCAAAAAATACATCTTGGAAATTCTCATAAAGTTTATCAAAAATATTATTGCATTTGCAAAAAGAAAAGAGATAAACAAAGCAAACCTTATCAATGGAAGTAGCATGAAAGAGCAATGAACACTTCCTCTTATATTTTGCCTTTTAGAGTTACCTAAGTAAAGGCTAAGCAAAACTTTAAAATTTTATTTCTGTGGTTGTTACTTGTCTAATTACAACATGAATTCCAAAATGGCCGAAGATGACAGTGAGACCATGTGTTATTTCATTATATAGTTAGGGATAATTACAAATTTTGTTCCCTTTAAGTTGATTCTACCCTGGAAGAAGACTGAGAATGGCATATTTGTTGCATCTGCCATGTAACTATGGCTACAACAAATTGCTTTGTTTTATCAGTGATGTTTTTAAAAGCTATTGCTACCAACTTAGACAACATTTCTGAAAACTGGCTGTTTTAATAAGAGCTGGAAATGCTCTAAATGACAAAGGTTCATCTACATTAGTATTTTGTCTCATACAAATTGTACTACTTGAAGCAAATAATTTGGTTTTCACACTCATTCTAGTACACATCACAGAGTAGTCTCAGAATGCAGTATTTGGATTTCCTTGGTTTGCATGTAAATCAGATGTGTTCCAACAGCACACATAGAACAATTCCACTACTCATATGTATCAAAAGACTGCTAGAAACAGCAGTATTAAAACACTCTGTAATTCTGATAACATGACTGTGATTCCATTAACACTAGTGTTTTGTTCTCCAGACAGTTTTATTGGTTGGCACTACTTTTCTTCATTGCCAGGCCAGAAGTAAAGCAGGCGTGCAATATCTTAATGGACCAGTCTAACTTTAAGGGAAGAATATTTGTGTTTTTTATATGAAAACATATAGGTTTTAGCTGTGGCCATCTCCCAGTAACACAATGAGAAATGCTGATCACATTCTTTTTTTCCCCTTTATCAGAAATCAGTATATTTGAAAAATTGAGTACTTTAAAATAACTCCCCAGGCTCACTCTAGTGGACTAACCACCTTTCACAATATAATAAGCAACACTATTTCCCAAAAAAAAAACCCAACAAAAAAAACCCCAACAAGAATAGTGGTGGTATTTTTATTGCTGGAAGAAATTATTCTTACTTCTGTATTCATTATTCAAACAAGTTTCTGTACTGGCCAAATACCTGAAATATTCCATGCTGATTATGTGTGCAAGCATTTCTTGGTCTTTCTTTTTTTAGGTGGGGAGGAAGGAAAGGGTTGTTTTGGGTTGAGTTGGTCTGGGGTTTTTGCTTGTTTTTCTCCTTTTGGTAATTTTTATTTTCCTGATTTTTATTCTGATTGTTCCATAACTATTCTGTTCTCTCTATTGTTATGAAAATACACCTGAAGTCACTAGGCACTGCCAAAAGACTAGGCACATCTTTATTTTTTAAAAATACTGTTGCTAAGTGCGTTGTACTGCTGAGCACAAATGGATCAATCCTTTTGTGCAAACCTTTTGTCACTCACACAGTTTCAGACAACGCCTGGCTAATCCTGTAATGTATCTTTTAGTGCTACACCTAACCTTTTCAAATTGTAAAAATAATAACATTTACTTCTTTTGTAGAATGACACTTGAAACAATTAGTTATCCTTAAGAAATTAGGTTTTCCAAAATACCTATTTTGTTATTACTTACAAGAACTAGAGGTCTGTTTGTCAGTAATCAAATACTATTCAAACAGAACTAACAGACTTCCAAGTATTTGACAGAAAGATAATTGGAAGGGTTTGGCCCACTTGACACCTTGCAGTAATCTGGGAATTTTTTTGAGGCTGTACTTAATCCAGTCACAATCCTCTTTGTGTTTTTCAAAATAAGGAAAGAAACATGGAGAAATCTTTCTCAGGTTTTTTTCATCGCTCAGAGAATGAGGTTTTCTTCTGAGTAGAAGAGAAGCAATAGCAGATTACTAGCACAAATGGAAGAATTCTTGAAGAAATGCCTTTTCATCAAAATATGCTGAGGATAAGTTATTGAGCTTTGAAAGCTCATGATACTCAATGAGGTTTAAGAGTGGAAGTGTCTGAGGCTCAAGTAAAAATCCCTACATCACTTCTCATGAAGGAACTGAATAAAAACACTGGGTTTAGGTTGTTTGTTTTTATAAATCTGGAGGTGTACACTTCAAATATATTCCATTTTATGAAAATATAGCAATGTTAGTTTGTGTTGGTTTGGTTTATTTTTAGGGGGGACAAGGATGAAAACAAAACAAAACAAATCAAAACAAAAAGCTTCAAAACAAAACTTTCTTGAAACAGTGAAAGGAAACACAATTTTCATTCTCTGGCCAATTCTAATATATGTAATTTATTTAGTGATGTTTTTGGTCCATGAATGAAATTTCCATATAAGAATTAGACCACAGGATCAATTTAGATTGCCATCTTTTGTTATTCTCCTTAAAATAAGCTGTCCTTCACATTAAAAAAAAAAAAAAAGAAAAAGTTAGAAGAAAACCAGAGCCTACAGCTGTCCATAAAAAGTACAGCAGAGCAAAGCTGAATAATAGACTAAACACAAAGGATGGTTAATTTTCCTCTTTCTTTCAGATCTACAGAAATAAATAGGCATAGTATAAGAGACAATTGCGCTGTAATGATTTCATCTGTGTAGACAACATTTAAGGTTGATATTGCAACAGTAACTCAAAAGATTTAACTGTAATATGATATTGCTGATATGATATTGCTTTTTTTAAGAAAGGGAAAAATGGCATTGCTCGCTAATAAATATGCCTAACTATCACCACAATAGAAATGGTCAGAGTAAATAAAAATGAGATTATCTTTCAACAGATGTAACAAAAGACAAACACATAAAACACAGTTCATTGGAGAAAATTACATTTTCTTCATTGCCAAATCACCTGCAACACCACAAGACATACTATAAAACAGGTTTTTTGAGTTTTTTGGGGTTTTTTTTTTGTTTATTTCTTTCCCCAGGAAAATTATGATAACTACTTCTACACCAGCTGTTTGATACCTTCCCTTCTTGCAAATTGATTTAGCTACTCATATGGCTAAAGCCTTCCCTTTCCCAAATTTACATATGTAAATGATGAACTTCCCACCCTCAAGTGGCATCTCTATTTATTTATGATTGTCTTTATAGCATCCAGAGATCGACACAAAAGTGCAGACTATTCTGGATTTGGTTTTGTAGCAATAAAAAAGAAAATATTTTTTCTGCTTCAAAGGGCACAGCAATACATGTTGGAAGAACAGAAATTAGTAGAATAACAGCAGCTATGAACAAGGAATTGCATTGGCTGTGTAATACATATATATATATTTAGGTATATGTACATATTTCACTCTTTTTTTTGTGGTAATTATAATTGCATACCATGCGTAACGGTCAAGCATGAGCAGAATAATGAGTGGAGACCTCTCTGCAAACAGGATTTCATGCAAAGTTCACTTTGGACTGAGGAGGTGAGATCGAGTGATTCAGGCTGACAGCATTCACCAGAACATAAATTGTAATAAACATATTTAGTAGAACATACAAACTAGCATTGGAAAGTTATGATAGATAGTACTAGACAACAATATCAATAGAAGACAAGTTTGGGAAAACCTGTGTCTAAGGTTAGCAGGAAAAAGGAAGATGTAAGTTGGGACATCAGCTGTGTCCAGTTCTGGGCACCTCACGACAAGAAAGGCACTGTGGGGCTGGAGTGAGTCCAGGGAAGGGCAGCAGAGCTGGGGAAGACCTGGAGCACAGGTCTGATGGGGAGCAGCTGAGGGAGCTGGGAGTGCTCAGCCTGGAGAAACAGAGGCTCAGGGGAGACTTTATTGCTCTCCACAGCTGCCTGAAAAGGGGCTGTGGAGAGATAGACCTCTCCTTCCAGGCCAGGGAAGTGGCCTCACGGTAAGCCAGAGGAGGTTTTGGTTGGATATATGGAAAAAAATCTACCCTGAAAGAGTGGTTAAGTTTTGGAACAGGCTGCCCATGGTGACGGTGGAGCCACAATCACTGGAAGTGTTCAAAAAATGAGTAGACGTGACATTTCGTGATAAGGTTTAGTTAGTATGGTGGTATTCAATCAAAAGTTTGACTTGATGGCCTTGGAGATCTTTTCCAGCCTCAGTGATTCTATGTGAAGAATTGTGAATTGTTCATATGGCTGTCACTGTTTGGTCAAAAAAAATCAATCTGCAGAATTACTGTCTTCGTAGCATTCAGAACTTCTGAAGAGTGTGTGGGAACCAATGGGGCAGGAGCCAAAGACATGGATTATCAGGGAAAATCATAGTGTCAATAAAGACAAACAGAACCCCCACAAAAATATAAACTGAGAACATTTTTATAAATACCATCAGTGGTTTATTTTTTGCAATGGTAAATTTAACTTCATGAAGAAGTCTCCATGAATAGATACAAAAAGTGAAGGGATGATTGAGAGGCTTGAGGTTAGGAAGCTAGAGGGTTGGGAGGGTTCAAACAGCTGTAGAAACAACATTGAAAGAAATGATCCCAACATTGGGAGGGTTCAAACAGCTGTAGAAGTAACATTGAAAAAAATGATCACGACAATATCAGCATTCTCTTAGCATCAGAGAGAAAGACTGGAGGGAGGACTTAAATCAGACGTGCAAATGAGATACTTATATTAATTAATGAGGACATTCCTTTAATTTATGAAAATAAAATTATGACATACAGTTGAATTAAGGCAGAAACTAATTCTGATGCAGACTATGTGAGATTCTCTGCTGTGATACCAAAGATTACATTGTGTCTATCCAAGAACACACACAGGCATGTGTGCTTCCTTAGTGATCCCATAAATACTTTTCAACTCAAATTTAAGAGTTGGAATGCATGCATTATTATTTACAGCTGACTGGTTGAAATTTGCTGAGATAACTCTAATTGTATTTTATTTAATAACACTTCAGACATGACCCTGCTTTAAAAAAATTAGTTTAATTATTTTTACATCTGGACATCCTAGTCCAAAACTGAATAAATGAAACAATTATAATTGCTAGTTTCCTGGGCATGAAAATCCTCTGACAGTTGTATCAGTCAAAAATGCTTAATGGAAGATGTCATTTATTGCCAGTTAAATATTCTAGGCCTTGTAAAATATTTAGGAGAGCACCAGTAGATGCACTGCAGTACTCACCCACCAGGTCTCTTTTGCTCAGGCATGCAGACAGAAATTTCCCAAGAAGAATACACCTAAGGTAAAAGCACACAAAAATACATAAAGCTAATGAGACAGTAAATTCAGGATTGATATTCTGACCCACTGCCATTGAGATTGCCATGGAGCCTTTGATAGCCACGAAGTCAGCTAGGAAGGAATTCCCCTTGAGATGTGCTGACACTTGGTGATGCTAAACAGCCAACTTTGAATTCTACCTATTTTTCACAATATATTTCATGTCTGTATTTTTCCCCTCAAATCTGTAAGGACCTAAATATCCTCTCAGCAATTGTATGAATTTGTGGTTTTGTGTTTTCTATTATGCCAGGCTTCAGCCTGCACACTTCACACTGCAACTATCATTTTATAACCAAAACTGAGACCCAGTCAAAGAGCTATGTGGCATCAAACTAAAACTTTTATCACTGTGGCCTTAAATATAGGAATAAAGATTGCATCAATTTTTTTTTAGACATGCAGAAAATGGATTGTTACTGAAAGCAATATTTTCTTAAAAGAGAAATTTCCTTTTCTGATACTCTTTGTTGTTGTTCACTCTAATTCCAACAAAAACTCAGTAATTTCCCACTCTTCTCTACAAGCAGTAGCTTCTCCATCTCTTAAAAGCTTAACACATAAATTTGGAGCACTTTAGCAAGAAACAAGTAAAAAAAAGTCACTGTATTTCTTTAGCTGCAAGTTCATTCTGCCTGATATAAAACTTTTCCAATCTCCGAACTGTCTTTTACTCCATTTTTTAATTTTGCTGCTAATGTATTTTCCTTAAATCCATCACATTCTGTGTTATTAATAGATTTATGATCTGTTCTTATTTTAATTCTGATTGGTTCAATTCTAAGCAGCACATAATGAAAAAATATTTAGACAAGTCCCTCTACAATCATGGTTTCCTAAACAGGTTAAATAAACTTATGGAGTACTTCCTGTTTTTTCATCACTTATCTAGATGCTTCTGGTCTCTCCTGGCAAAGTTGTTCTGCTTCTTTTGAATTTACTTTGCTTTATTTCAAATACTTTTCCCTGGAGTTGTGTGTTCTACTCTGCAAAAAAACCCAAAAAACTTCAGCCCTCCAAAAAAATCCTAGAAAACCAAAACCAAGAAAACAAACAAACAAAAACAAGAGAAAACCACCAAACTCTTCTATATCCCATGTTCCCTGAATGAAAATATAAATGTGCATTACTGGGTAAATAAAAAAAAAAACAAGAAAACCACTTTGATAAAGTAATTTTGGGATACATAGGTGGAATAATGCCAAAGTAGAAAGTGTTCTTCACAAAAAAAAAGAGAAAAAAAACTATAACCAGAGGAAATATTTACTCTTCTTTATCAGTAGCAAGGGGTGAGATAAGAGAAACAGGGAAATAGTTACCATGTTGGCCTGTGGGTTGTGCCTGCCAGGCAATGTGAGTAAATAATCTGAATTAGCTGTTTTTTCTCTCCTTCTGCTTCCCTCCTGCATAGAATTGCATTTCATCAGCAAGTGGACAGTCACAAACACAACTCATTGGAATATCCCAGGGAAATTTTAAGAAGACTATGACTTCCACAATGACAGGAATGAGAAGCACTAGAGAAAGAAATGGGATTCCTGAAAATTACAGTAGAGCAACCAAATCTGATTTGTCAAAGTAAGGAATAATGAACTGCTCTCCATCACTTTTCTAGAAAGGTTCTTTCAAATACATGGAGTTTCACAGTCAAAGCTTTTGTTCTTTGCCTTAGCCATTTATTTTAATACTAATCGTTTGGAGTTGTTTATTTTTTTTGGCCAGCCATGAGATGCCATCCTATATCCCAAAAGCTGATTGAAAACAAACACAAAATTATATTATGCAAAGAAGAGCTCTAGTACCTATGTCAGCTGGAATTATACCACTTTCTCATAAGAAGCTATTCTTCCATCAATTTCTGTTTCAAAACTAATTTTCAGGATGCCTTGAGCTATGCTATTAAAATAGTATAAATTATGTCTTGTATGAAGAATGCATACACTTTAGGAGTAAAAATGAAATTACACAAACTGGGCACATGCCCATCAGAATATTCAAAACATTTCCAGACTGAGACTTTGAGGGGCCGTTACGAATGCCTTCATACTGCTTTGTGACCACAAACTGGGACGGAGTGAATTACTTCGTGCCAGTAAATCTCACAATGCCAAATGCCCCAGCAACTTCTGGCTATCTTACAGACAGGCATGAGCATGCATGAAAAGTGTTTTGCATATACCCTGCATGTCTGCTGCCTTATTTAAATTGAATTCAGTTCCATTAAATTGAATTAAACACAAATTGCTTACTTTATAACTGCTAATTTGTAAGTTGGCTTAAACATGGGATGAGATGGAAGAGGACCAGTAGGAGAATAGAAAATGAAGAGAAATCAGAACATTCTGCAGGTTTTTTGCTGTTCAAAAATTGGCTGTTTCAGACATTGTTTTTTTCTTTTTTTTACATCCTACCTGCAAGAAGAAAAGAACATATGTTTTATTCAAAGTAATTTCCACAATGCTTTCTAAAAAATATTTTATCACAAGTATACTCTACAGGTTGGTGTGAGTTAGAATGCATTTCATTCATCAAAAATAAATCTCGAGGGAACACTCTTGCCCACTTTACTCCTGTTTTAAAGTTGCATTGTTTTTTGGGGTTTTTAGTTGTTGGGTTTGAGGTTTTTTTGTTACTTTTCGTATATTAGTCTCGCATGTTTTGTAAAGATCTTTAAAAAGTAGTTTTATATTTTCTCAATTCTTTTTCTTGCACAAAACACATAATTAGCGCTGTGTAAACTGAGTACTTCCAACTCTGGCAGTTAAATGCAGGGGCATGTAAACAACTCTAAGCTCACTGAAGAGTTAGTGCCTCTCTTCACCTGTGTGTTGGACTTCAGGCTGAATAATGAATGTGCTGTGTTTTATTGCTGTTCCAAAAATCGGACATGTTACAGAACTACAAAGGAATTTCAGATAAACCACGTCTTTGTTACAGGACTTACTATGTCCATTGATTACATAAGTTGGATTGTGTGTATGCTGCTTAAATTTTAAAATATATTTTTTCAGCAGAACAGCAATTCTGAGACATTACATATTATACACTTTCAGTTTGAAAAAGATTAATGCTTACAGGTCTTGTAAGAGGTAGCCAGTGCTTGAACTCTGCTTGGCAGAAGAGAAAACAAAAAAAAACCCCTGCATTCAATTATGTTCTATTTAGACATTAACTCAAGAAGAGTGTCTCCCAAAAGACTCTTTCAATGTCTATGTCCAGGTAGCCCTAGCAGAGAAAATTGCATTAAGAGAGATGTAGTCATTTGAACATTGTTTTAAAGGTTATTCCTGCTGTTTACAGAGTCTCGTGGTACCTGTGAGTCTTCAAAAATGCTCCATTCCCTTATTAATGCAATTAAACAGCACAGGGTACATTTTACCATTTAGGCACCAAGTTTGGGGAAAAAGTAAAATAGTTTGCCTGTATTGAAATGTGAGTAGGAGGAGCACAGGCTAGCATGGACACCAGCCATTTGCAGCTGTCCAACATCTGCTCAAGCCACCCAGCCTGCAATCCTCGTTGCACCCTCAAATGCTCTCTTCCAAATTCAAATCTGCATGTAGTTGCTGGTAATTTAAAGAAGTAAGGTTCACTATGACAGATTTCTTGCCCTGGTTGGTCACTGGATCTCAAGAAACTAGGTATTCCTATGGGTCAGAATTAATTTTCAGTAGAGCTAGAAAGTTTGAGTACTGCAATTTTCAAAAGTTAAAGTACTTGGGAAAAGAATTGTTTCATTTTCAGTAATATTTAGCTTTAGAAAAGCAAAATTTTATTGCTTATTTCAAAGCAAGCCTCCATAATCCAAAATTAGAGCAGAATTTTCCTGTTTCTTCCTCTGATTCATATAATTTACAAAAATCATTTCATAGTATAAATTGCTTAATTAGTCACTTTTGATATAGACAAAATTTGAGGGAAGTTATCACATGGAGCAAAATAAATCAGTATTAGGCTATTTGCATGTGACGTTAATGATGGCAAGAGATTTTGCAACAATGTATTACTTAGAAAGATGGAGTTGTTTATAACCAATAATTTTCTAATGTAGATACACATATTTACATCCCCAAAAGCAGTTCTATGTGAGTATTTTCACATACTACTTTAAATATGCTTTTTCTATGAGGTTAAAATTTTTTTTGTAAAAGTTATCACAATTCATAAACACTGTCTTTGTAAACCTGGCTGAAAAGTTGAACAGCATTCATGATTTTTTTCCAATATTTCACATTTATAGAAACAAATCAATTTTCCAAACCTACTTACTTCTTACATCTACCTTCCAAATTACTCCTGTAGTTAAATCAGTCACATTTTGTCTTCTATGGGAAAGCATTATGGGACAGAAAAAAAATCATCAGGATTACAGGTATAAGAGTGTTAGAAGATAAAAGACATTTTTCCAAATGCTGTGATGATTCCAGTAGCATACTTCATTAGATTAAATTATTTTTTAGAAGAGAATAATTACTTCTGGACACCTGGTTACCTTTTATGCATAATGAGCTTTACATTTTTCTACCCAGTGTCCAATCATTAAAACTTTGCTGTGACCTGCTACTCCTGGCAGTATAAGGGACCATATAAAGCTATACAGGACCACATAAATCAAAATATGTTTTAACATCAGGCCAGTAAATAACAAATTCCCTCTTTTTTTACATGTATTCTGAAGTAGCTTGTGAGAGAAACAAGCTGTTAGAGAGCATTACTTTGTTGAAGCTAGCTCTAAATTATTTGCCTTATTTATTTTATTTGAGCATGGTTAAAATAACAGCATTTAAAAATTAGGATCCAGTATACACAGATTTATAGCTGTCTTCTTATAAATGCATAATTTGCATACAAGATTGTGTGTTCTCTAAGCAACTGAGATTCATATTCACTCAGACAAGAACTAAAACACCAACCTCTTTAAATATGCCACATTAAAAGAAAATGCTGTTGACAGCAATTCCTCCTGTAGCCCAGTATGTGAAATTGTGAAGAGTGACAAGGAAATTATTTCTATGGTGAAAAAAAACCTAAATAAAAATTAAATTACATGAAAAAAAAGAAATACAAGAGAATATTTTTATGAAAATTCTATGAAAACACTAGATCTCTATTCCTTCAATTACATAAAAGGTTTATCTACTTATGTCTGAGCAATTTTGCAATCACTGAAAACAAGTTGCTTAGCTAATAAAACAATCACCCTTTCCAGATGAGATTTATTCAGTAGTTGTTACTAATCTGCAAATATAGCTCCTAGATAGTTATGACTTGTTGCATCCAGTGATATTGAATTACTTCAATAATGATTTTTATCTCCAGATCCTTGCAGATATTAAAACTCTTCTCTTTAAACCTTCTCTCCATTTTTGTTTGGTTAACATGGTGACTATGATAGTGCACTTTTCAAACTGAGACATAGCTATTCAACTATTATTTTTTTGAAATTGTTCAACATTCTGGTTTAGATAACAATAGATTTGTTTAAAGTGACTCTTCCCAAAGTGTAGTTTGGTCATGAGAATCAAACAAACTCATGTTCACACAATGACTTGAGCTGAACAAAGTAGTGACGGACAGTTAATTTATTTCCAGATTATCTTCTCTGGCACTGGAACCAGGTGCATTTTATTGATCTTTGTAATGACTGAAGAGCCATTACACATTTGGTGGGTGGTTTGGGGTTTTTTGTTTTGTTTGGTTTTTTGTTTGTTTGTTTGGGTTTATTTTCAGGAGGAAGATTAATACACATTGCACAGCTGGAGTTGAGGGGAGTACAACAATCTTCTCAATCAGTTCTATTAAGATTCTGCACCCTGAGTTTATGTTTCTGGATGGAAGTGTCAGTTATGCTCCTTCATTTCTATCCTCTCCCTACTCCTGGTGGAGATCTAATCCAATAGGTTGTCAACAGATCCTAGAGGAAATACTCATCTATGTACAGGTGGTTGCCTGAATAGCCCTTTAACCAAGTGCCTGTTGGATAAATTGAGATCCTCTTTCACTGGTGGTATTGGAGGCATAGAGACTGCACCCACCTGTACCCACGCCTATATGGACGATACCTAAATCCAGCTTTCCACATGGGACGGTGAAAGTCAAAGATGAAAGAGCTCTGTAATCAGACAAACCCTTCTTCATCAGAATACCTGAACACCCTCAATGTTTCCTCATCACTATTCTAGTGATGGTGCCAGTTGTGAAGGCACCTCCGTTTTCAGTGGCATTTATACCATTAAATCTGGCAGATGCAAGTTAAAATAAAATTTCATTTACTACATATTTCTAGAATATATTATGTTATAAGTTATTACACTCAAATGAAATTTTTTAAAATATCTATCATATGTCATTCATTGTTAAACAAACTAAAAGTATTTTCGTATGTAAATGCAGATTAAATGATCCATGTTTCACATCTATCATAGTCAATTATATTTTATTTCCAGAAAAAATATCTATTTCTATTTATGTTTTAATAAATAGTAGTAATTATCTTTATAGTCTAGGTAGTTAATTTCCATAGGTATGTTTCATTCAAATGAATTATGTTGATTTACATTTAGATAATTTCTTTACTTTGACTTTCAATAGCAATAAACTTTCAATCTAAATTTCAGCAATCTAAATTCTGTTTTGGCAAGTGATAATGAACTAACATACAGTTTGGTCTGATATTTTTTAATCAAGTAATTTAGAACTAAAAATTTACATAATTATGGATAAACTGCTAGTTAATATCTGTTCCTCACAGATGTAATTTCAACACAGGAGATATTTAGTACTATTTTTTTCTTTTTTTTCCAGCACTTCAGAGCGAGTACTACAGAATGTTTTTATTATACAAATACATCTATTATTTTAACAGAAGTGTAAATATTGTAATGAAAATTGATGTATCTTTACCTAGTATATCATTGTTATTCTTAAGAAATTTAAGAGATATTGGAAAGGCTGCAGTCAAAGAAAAAGTCGCCAATTTTCTGATGCTGATATGGAATAAAAAAATATTTATTTTAATATCTTTAAAGAAAATCTTGAATATGAAGTCAAAATCGCGTCATTATAAGATTTCCTGAGAAACTGTTTTAAGGCTTGAAAACTTCTGCATAGAAAGAAAAATAATTGTCTTAATGTAAA
>VXBU01001474.1:86916-122730 GCA_013400315.1 Bombycilla garrulus
ATTGTCTTAATGTAAATTTTGTACATCTGTATGTATAATCCTGGAATAATTGAAGAGATCATAGAAGTAATTTGTGTTAGCTTGACTCTGCATTTGATGTGTATATGAGGAAAGGAAAAATTTCATTTTAATATTTTCAAAAATTATTATAGAGGGTTTCCTTGCCTATATTTATAAACAGTTATGAATAACTAAGGTTTTTCTTAAAATATGGTTTCATTAGATTTTTAAAAGTAGATATCAAAATAAGCTACTGGCTTTACTTATACAAGTTATACAAATGGATTCCTTGCCATATTTAATCAATTTAAGTTTCGTACATCATGATGCCCACCTCTGTAATTCTCTGAAAACCTCAATACTTTTGAATTAGGCACACAAAACAAATGGAGGATTGCTAAATTGGCAAATATCTGGGAAAAATCCTGTTTTGAGACCTTATGTAGTCAATAAATGAGTAATGATTTTTTAGTAGTAATGCCTGTCTATCTTAAAAAATAAAGGAAAAATATACTCATGTACACATGTTGATATGTATTTTTAAACATTCAAAGAATTATCCTTTACCATACTCTGAAAATGCTGTTCCTGATCAACCTTCCTTATCCATGAAGATGTGAAATTTTTGGCAATAATTTGTAACAGTTTTTGTCAGATATCTTGTTTGTTTATCACTTGTTTTGTGCATTATGAGAATCCACTGTTCGTACAAAGGTATTTTAAGTCTGTCACATTTGGCTTATGAAAATCGTTAGCCTATATTTCCATGTGCATGGGCCAGAAGAACTGTAATATGTGGTCCTTCAAATAATTTAATCTCATGACCAGTATTAGTAGAAAATTCAATATGTACCTGAAACTATTACTAATCTGGTGGGTGGGTGTGCTTATTTTATTATTCTATTTAAAATTAAAGATAAGTTTTAATAGACAAAATATGTTGGGATTTTCAGTTAATTTTCAGGCTAGTATATGGTAGAAAGGGCTTGTGTTAATATTTGAAAAGACATCACCTTGAGAGATCTTTTCAGTAAGTGCTCAGTTGTAAGGATTTCTGTTCTACACCAAAAAATTATAAGCAATATACATATGTATTTCTATTTCTACTTTTATTAAACAGAATGCATGCCAGTTTTTGCCCTTGAATATCTCATATTTATGCATAAGTCTACTGGATTTTTGGAATTTCTTCATTGCATAATTTTATTCTAATATAGCTTCAGAAAGAGGAGGATGTGATACATTTCTTTTCCCTGATGACGTACTTCACCCAGATGACCAGGCTCTTCAGGCAATTTTTTGGTGTCTGACTGAAGTTAACATCTTTTCTTATTCACCACTGGAAGTGATTCAGATGCAATACAGATTACATTGGTTATACTTTGTTGATATATTAACTTTTCCTGCAACATCCTGTGCAAATTAGAGTTTAATTTCTATATAGAAATGTTACATTTGCATTGTAAAATTCTCTTTTTAACAAAGAAATCACATATGTCCTTCCTAATCGACAGATTATGAACATAAATCTTATCTATGAACTATTCTTAATCATTTATATTTTTGCTGGAGTTAACTGTTTCCATAAACCTGTATGTATATTTTCTTAAATCTAAATTCCAAAGACATGGCTATACAGTCAATATTTTTAATCTTAAATACTACTTGTATCTTGTTTAAACTACATGTTTTTCTCCTTTTTTAGCAAGCTGTTGCAGACTAGCAAGAACTTAGAAAATATCCTATTGCCCTTTGTACTGATCGTGGATATGAAAGAAAAAAATAAAACCTAAACTCCCTCAGTTAGTTATGTAAATTCACATCCCTAGACATGTCAAGTTGATTTAGATAATTATGAAAGCTGATCCCACTTGAGTTACTCAAATATGGTGTAACATTTCAAATTATAAAGCATATGTGAAATATAGTTTATTGAAACAAGAGTTATACTGTATCTTTCTTTCTAATTATGTTTCCTCAGATAAAAATGTGACTGCAAATTTAAATCAAGTATTTGCTCTTGGTTTTACCAAGCCATAAGATTCTGTTTCAAACTTCCATCACTTTTCTGTACTTCCATCCAATTATACTTCTAAAATAAATGCATAAGGCGGTAGGTTACTTTTTCACACAACCCTAGCTGATATAGCTCTGAGAATAGGAATAGACTCAATGTTAGGAAGAAATTCTTACTGTGAGATTGGTGAGGCATTGGAACAGTTTTCCCAGAGAAGCCGTGAACGCCCCATTCCTGGAAGTGTTCAAGGCCAGGTTGGATGGGGTTCTAAGGAACCTGGCCTAGTGGAAAGTTTCTCTGTCCATGTCAGGGCTGTTTGGATTAGGTGATCTTTAAGGTCCCTTTCAACCCAAACAATTATATAATTCTATCCCAGGGGAATTTTTTTATAGTGTTTGTTCAATACCAAACTCATTTGAACAGAAAGTGATGCAAGGAGCAAGGGAGCTGAGACTCTCTCAGCTGGGTGCATCCAGCTTTTGCCACATCCAGCAGGTCTCAGTTTATTTGTCTCTGTTTTAAGCACCCTACATTGATGAGAAACTGTGAAACTTTCATCTGTGAAACTTCCTTTCATCAGGATGCTCCTAGTCCCTTTCCTCACAATGACCTCCCTCTGGGAATGAGTCAGTACAATCATAGAATCATTAAGGTTTGAAAACACCTTTAGGATCATCAGGTCCCACCATCAATGCAATACCACTGATATCTTCAGCACTAAAAAATGTTCCCAAGTGCAATATTCAAACATTTTTTTAACACTTTCAGGAATGATGGCCCAACCACTTCTCTGAGCAGTCTGTTCCCATGTTTAACTACTCTTTTAGTGAAGATACTGTTCCTAATATCCAACCTGAATCTCCTGGGGCACTCCTTGATGACCATTTGACTTACTTAGAACTAAAAGATTTGCTCGATTTGGTTATTGAATCTAAGTCTTATAATGTTCACCCTAACAACAAAACCATCCTCCTATCCACAACAATAACTGCATTTGCTTAGTTCTAATTTCTTTTCTATCAGCTTAGGCAGGGGGCAGAAGGTGGTGGCTTATCACACAATATTCAGCTGAAAAAAGTCAATTATGTCATAATTAAAGCAAATGAGTGCAACAAGTGAGTGCTGCAATTGAGACTGAGAAGCACAGAATGGCAGTAAAATTGTTGAGCCCTATTCTAAAAGGCTACCAACAGGAAAATCCTGTTAAACCTCACAGTAGCAGATAGCCCTCACTCTTCTGAGTATGGCAGTTACGGGTCTCAGAAATTAACTTTCCACTGGGAATTGACAGATGACTGGTGACCAGTGCCTGTCTTTGTAAGGACAGGGGCAGGCTGTGCTCTGGACAGCTTGAGCCCAAGGTCTCTGGATTAAATGCTGCTTCAAGACACTCAGTGGAGAAAATCAGCCATACTTACTAGTAAAAATGTTACTGGGACCATTACTATCGGAGATATGAAATAATAAGGTAGGGTAAGGCACATAATGTGAATATTCCCAAAACTAGCATTTCAGCACCTCTCTCCACTCAAGTTTTCCATACAACTCCTCAGAATATGTTCTCCTTTGTGCTTGCTCAGCATAGCATGTATTACTCCCCTTCCTACCTTTCAGTCATATACACATATCAAGAAACTGATAGCTAGTAATTTTAAAAATGCTAAATGGTAAATTTAATTGGTAAAAAATAGTCCTATATTGGAAAATAAATAAAATTATTCATTTTGCATAAAACAAGTTGGTGTAAATGGGGATGAGAATGAATAGTAAAGAATATGGGGCTTGTTTGGCTATTACAGCTATTGAGCTTTACAAATGAAAGTTTTCACATTTTAATTTTATAAAACCTACCCCCCATATATAAATGTATAAATGAATTTATGTATGTACTGCATTGCCTTAATATTCACACATCATTAGTTGGCTGACTTCTTTCAGAAACCTAAACAAAAATGGGTCTAGAGGAAAGATTGTGTTGCAGCGAAGAGGGAGGTCAACTGGAAGAGGAATGGCAGATTGGTGAACTCAGGATAACCTCGATAGCACTTGTATGCCTACTTTATCAAGTACACCACGTTGTAGCAGCCAAATGAAACAAAATTTTTCAAAGTAATGCCAGCTGTAAGAAAGACCTCTTGAGGCAGTGTAAGTTTCCATACACACATCTCTCAAAACAGTGTTGTTGCTAAGCTCTTCACATATATTACAGAATTTTTGTTCTTGGTAAATATGCTTAAGGACACAGTGAAGTGTTTTCATTCCTTGATTAAATATAATACAGAAAAACTGTTAAAAAAGAAAAAAGGGAGAGAGGAGAGGAGAGGAGAGGAGTGGAGAGGAGAGGAGAGGAGAGGAAATAGTTAAATTTAGATGTTGCAGGAAGTGGACAGAAATCCAAACTGAATGTCTTGAAAATGCCTTGTGTCCTATCTCCCAGTTCAAGAGATTCTGAAAGCCACATTTTTTCATCTCAATACTAAAAAATAACCCAAATCAAAACAAGCAAACTAACAAAAAACAACAACAACAACAAAAAAAAAAAAAACCCACAAAACCCCCAACTTTTTGCTTTTGAGTTAGGATAAAAATTTTACATTTGATAAATTACAGCTAACACACAGATCCTCAAGGATGTTTCGGGATGTGTGATCAGAAATTGATGGAATTCAATCTTTTTATACTTTCAGTTATAGTCAAGTAATTGTGACAGCCGCATTCATCACCTTGCAGTGTTAGTCTGCAAATGAAGTACCTGGGAATGCTTTGTGCTAAAGTTCCAGTGGTAGACAGGCACACATTTTTGTAGGCCAGAAATCATATGCCTACATTAGTGTGTACTGCCAAATAATCATGTCCTGTTGTTTCCTGCTGCAAAATTTTCAAAACAAATCCAGTCTGGATCCAGGCAGAGCAAACTCAAGTATTTGCATCACTTCTATATGGAAGCAACTGGGATAATGTTTATATACAAATGTCCCTTGTAGAACACATTCCCAACATAAAAGTGCCCTTACATTCCATATTAAAGGAATGCAAAACTCTTAGGAGCATCCCAGAATATTGAACTTGAAGCTGAATGACGTGTATGTAAAAAATTTCAACTTTTCCCTAGATTTACAGTTAATCGACATGAGAACACTGGGCTAATATTTTAGCCATTGCACTGTTTTCAAAGGCTATCTTGGATTTCTTTTTCTTCCAGAAATGTCTTAAATAGACTGAAATCTCAGGTTCCTGCAAAGAAACTGTGCAGGTGTTTTATAAAGGATGCACCTTGAATGAAACAAGCAGGAGCTGACTGACGAAGAATCAGACTTAAGTCGAAGTTTTTTTCATCTTGTATGCTGTCAGTTATTCTGTTGCCTTTCAGTCTTGATGATCTTTTGGACTAATTTAGCATTTAGTAACTGAGTTTTTGTTCCAGTTCTATTATTCTGTCACCTGAGTTTTAGCTTTGTCCTCTGTTTCTTGTTTCTTTTCCCTGTCTAATCATCTTTGCAAACTTCTGAGCAATCCTTTCCTGCACAACTCCAATATTTTGACAATATTTGTTTCCTCTGAGGATTTCTTGATGGTTTCAATATAGCAAGGAAGGAAGCAGCCCATGTTAACACACCAGTAGTCTTGCAATCTGCACCACAAAGCTCCTGCAGCAATTGTACAGTTAGAAAACTCAAATGTCAAGCCCTAAGTTTTTCTTCAAAATAATCAGAGGATACAGAAACTTTGTGAAAGAATGATGACCACAGAATTCATCTTTGGGTGTAGCATTCTAATTCTGGTCAGAATTCTTAAGTAGAAAAAAAAGAGGGGAAAAAGAGATATAATAAATAGTTTAATCCTTTATTGATTTTAACTTCCCCTCCCTATAAATATTGTCTGCAATAATTACTAGTTGATCATTGTGAGGTGATAATTTACATAATTTACATGTGTTACTACAGAGACACTGTAGTGCAGTATCTCATTGCTCCCACCATTACTAGGTGAATGCCCTTTATCCCACATTAAACCCAAGAAACCGAAAAAGATTTTCCAACTTACTCATTTTTTAATGTAAAGGAACTCATATTTGTGATTTTATAGGGAAATATATCAACTGACCCCTACATGGTCCTTGTGGAAAGGGGGTATTACTTACCATCCATATGACTACTACTGTTAATGTCTGAGACTGTTGCAGCCTTAAAAATGCACAGTTCATTCTGCAGATGGTGATAGCTCTACTAACACTTCTATTGTTAGTTTGAAAGTCAAGTGATGATATGTGTAGGCGTATGTGTGGGAGCAGTGCAAAGAATTACAAGGATTTTCTCCCACACTAACGATCCACATGGAAAAGAGGGCCTTATGAAACAATGTTCTGTTCCCCTGGTATTTTTAATCAGTCTGATATTTTGTTAGAACAGCATTTTATTACACAGCTTGTCATTTTTCTATCTATGGACTATCTTTTTAAATTTAAAAAAAATCCTTTATGGTTTTTCTTCACACTTTCATATGTCACAGTTTAAAAAAAAATAAGCTGTGTCAAAGAAGAAAAAATAGCTGGAAAATTAATAATTTATTCTGACACACATGTAATTTACTCTTCTAGCTTTTTTCATAATTATGCTTTTGTTGGACCTGCTAGTAATTGGAATTGCCTTAAAAGACGTTGCCTGTCAGTTTTGCCATCTCTGCAAATTCAGTGGTGGCTGCAAAAGAGGAAATATATCAGGATTTGATTGTAAACACATCCTTCATGTTGCAGTCAGATGAGGATAAGGCAGCTGACCTGGATAACCCAGATACATACTTCAGCCACCAAAGGGCTTTTGTTCAATTCCTACAACTTATCCAGGATATTTTAGCATCCTGATTGGATTTTTATTGTTTCTGGTTGCCCATCCAAGTTACCTGTTTACTCTCAGGAAAAATAATTTTCTTCCAAGTAGGGTATGAATTGCTTCTTTTTTGATTTGGTTTTATACATATGTAGATAAACATATGTGTATGAGTATGTAAAAATGTCTTTATATGTGCATACACAAATATTTTGTACATAGAAAAGTATATCTATGCACATTCATATATATGTATAAATTTTGCATAGTTTTTGGCTCTTCTTCAGCTATTATATAAACTCAGGTAACAGAAAAAATTTCTCCATCCAAATCTTCCTTGTCCTCCTCCTCAACTTCATTCTTCTACTTTCATTCCTGAGTAAAGCCATTTTTTATCTCACTGCCCAGAAAAAGACACCTTATCTGTGTGTTTTGAATAATGAGGGCTCAGAGGCTCAGCCTTGGCTTATCTGTAGTACTCTAATTATTTTGTTCTTTTGATGGCAACTATGATTATACCTGCTGATAAATGTCCAGCAAAAACTTATACTCTATTAGAATTAAAAGAAATAATCTAAATACATACTTCCATGTAATTATATCTATTTTAGATTTGCTGAGTCTTTGGTTGAAGGGTTTAGTCCAAGTCCTTTCAAAATAGTCTTGTCCACGCCCCTTACTCTGACATGAAATCTGTGCTTTACTGTTTTATATGGAAACGTCTTTTGGTACTACTTTTTTTCTGAAATTAACATTCTGTTATTAAAAAACAAAATAGTTTTCCTTACATTGGTATTTCTGTTGAAAAACTTTCTTTAGGAAATGTGCTGTTCATTTAACCACAAACTCAAAAAATGCAGACATCTTGCAAATTGCCTCTTAATTGAATGGCCAGAACATGAACAGGGTAGGGATCCTCTCCTGGTGCACACATTGTAAACTGGCACAAAGTAACACCTAAAAATTATGGTACACATTTGAATGATTCACTGTATATTGCATATCCACCCATTTTGTAGATTTGACTGGATCAGGTTTCTGCTGATACATAGGGATTCTTGGGAATTTTGAATGTGATCTTTCATAAGGGAGTTATTTCTCATAAGGAAATTATTTTTCTTATTCTATATACTTTTTAATTCTCCTATTTGTCTCATTCAGTAAAACTCAATGCCTTTGCACTTTCATAAATAATTAACTACACAATAAAATATATCTACAAATTTCTATATATTTTTGACTGAAAGAATTAAACCTAATTTTCATTTAATCCTCCAAATATAACTTCTAATTTTGCATTTAAATTTACAGTTTGAGTTTTATTTTACATCATTATTTTTCATACTACTTTTGACTTGGTGCATGGATTTAGGATGGGCTTAGGAGAAAAGAAAAACTGATAGGAAAGAATTTTGTGTAGCAGGTTGATAATGTATATATAAAAATTATGTTTAGAGGACACTTGGAGACAAGTTAAAATGTGGTCCTACCTGACTATGAGATTAGAATTATATATAGGCATAGGGTTTGTGGCTTCGAGGGTTTTTTGTGTATGTTTTCTTGGATGTTTTTTAAAAATCATTATTGGGAGCAGGGATTTATTTTTTGAGTGTATGTGTTTTTGGTTTTTTTTTAATATTTCATTGTAAGGAAAGAAATAAAGTAGTAAAACCAGTGGAAATATATCTAAATGAAATAATATTTTTCAGTTAAATCTGTATTAAAAGGAATTTCTAAAGGTTCCCATCCTTCAAGAATATTCTTGTCATTAATATGAAACCAACCCAATATACACACTTTGTCTTTTACTGCACAGTGCTGTATTTTTACACAGGGTGACCAGAGAATAGTAACTATTGTATTCTCTAATCATTTATGAAGTTTTGATTGACTTTCTCTGCTTTCCCCTTTTGTCTATTTGAAAGTAAAGGCCTTCAGGGAAAGAGGATCAAAAGAGAATGGTGTATGTTTTGAGACACAGACAAAAAGAGAATAATTTTATAATTGTCTTCAATCTCCCAATAGTCCACAACTAAAATGATATAAATAAAACATTTTAATAAGTCTTGAGTTATATTTCAGTGTTAAGTTTTAAGGAGAAATAAAAAGAAGCAAATGAAAATCAAACAAGAAACAGCTTTGAGAAATGAAAGACAGAAGTCATCGGACAAAAAAAATCAATATTCAAGAATATGATTTCTTAATAGATTAGAATCCCCTGATAATTAATTTCTTATTCACTATACATGTACTTTAAAGATTCTATTGTGATCCTGTCTCCTGACACTAAGCACTATGCAAATGCTTAATACTATTAAATTGAATTCTCAGTCTGAAGGTGAGAGTTTAGTCCTCTACATGTACCTGGCTAGAGAGGTGAGAGATGAAAAACACCATCCCTTTCTGCCACTTGCCAGCTGCATCCCAGACTGAATTGAGGGAGAACCACTCACAGACAGTAAAAAAAGGAAAAGGAAGACCAGGCACAGGCAATAATCCAGTGAAGGTCCAGACACTGCACATCAGGTTATGTAAATCTTATGGTCTGAGACTTCTCAATTCAGAGAGGCAGAGAGGAATGGGACTGATATTAGTTAAACTGTTTATCACTCTGTCTGGCCTAGTGCAAAAGCTAGAATATGAACACTGAAACATAATCCAGACAAAACTGGGGAAATACAGTTGTCTTCCCCTATTTTCCCCACAGTGAAGCAAGGCTTTCCATGTGGGGACTTGAGTAAAAAAAGCCTGTGACACCCCTGAAGAGGTTCAACTACAACACATTAAATTATTTCTATGCCTGAGCCTTGATGTATTTTACATCTCCTCTGACTTCAGATGTTTTTTACCTTGTCAAAAATCACAGAACCTTGCAGATAAACAAAAAGTGTATAATGTTCATGAGATACTTCCTTATCCTATCTTAGTTTATTGGAACTATTTCCAGCTAATATCATAAAATTTCTGCCAAAATTTTTATTGATATGCTTTTTTTGCAACTTATGAGTGGTAGGGAATAAGCCTAGAAAGAAATTACAGGGTTCAGAAAAGTGGTTCAGAAATTCTTGACAGAAGCACCTGGGTTTTTTTTTGTTTTTCTTTGGTTTGATATTCGTATGTTCTGCAGATAAAGCAGAACTTAGTTTCATCTCCATTTTTGTGTTTTATGTTTCTTTGTATTGGTTACGGCTATTACTTGCTTTTCCTTTGTGAAATGAAAGGGAGTTCTAATACAACAACCTACAGATGAAACTTTAAAGGCTTAGAACATCAGTTACAGAATACTGCCCTTGATCCCCGTTCATTGAAGCTGTCTGATTTTTGATTTGTGAAAAAAAAAAATAGAAGAAATTTCACTATTAAATTCTCAGTGACTTTTGTGATCTGAGTAAAATCAAGTTCTGTTGGTGATCCTGTTGCCTTCATTTCCGCTTTGCAAATGAAAGTTGCATTACATCCTTCTACATTATTCAGTATGATAAGACAATTTTAATGCTTACACTACCCCAGGACTCTGTGCGTAACCTTTTTAAATCCTGCCCTTGGCTGCAATGCAGAGAAGTAAGGTGAGGCCATTGTTTGCATGATTTATAATTCTGCTATGGCAAATGAGTTAGAAAGAGACTTGGTTATTCTGTAAGAATTGTTTTGTTTCTACAGTTCTAACAGGACTGAGAAGATTAAAAAACTTTTATTTTTTTCTGTCGGTTCTGAAAATGTTGCATCTTTTGATAATAAAAAAACATGATGTTTATATGATTTAGTAAGAACTGCTATTTGAGATTTAATTGCAGAATGCATTTTGGAGATAAAGGCGCAGATGCTCTTTTGCTTTTATTTGTGTTTTTGTCACTTTTAGGGATTACTTCAGTGAGAGAAGATCTTAAATAACAAAAAAAATATATTACAACAAATTATTAAAATGTGAACTGGTCTAGAAGTGCAGTGAACAGAGTGATAGTGTTGATAAAGAAGCTTAGATTCTTCCACTATTTGATCTCCAGATGATTTCTGTTTTCTTTTCATAAGAGATATAGTCAACTTTCATTTCTTTATAATATTTTAATAATTTTTTGTACTATGTGTCCACATTGTAATACTTTCAGGACTTACTAGGTAGATACTATGCTATAGTTTGATTTTATTTAAATAACTTTGGCCTGCTCAAGATTACCATAAGTCAAAGCAAATCTTTCATAAATTCATTTGGACATACTGTGAATAGACTGAAAATATTAGGGTTGCAAATCATAGTCATGTGTGTGTATTTGAGTGCTTTGTGCCGATAGTTACATATAGAAATAATTAAAGCAAGTGGTAAAAGGCAAAAAAGATACCAAAGATCACTCTTTGGTCTTTCTCTCGGATAATATTTAAATATTCTAATGAAGTTCTCAATTTTCTTTCAACTTATAAAACAAATAAGAGAGTTGGTAAAATACTGGAAAATTGTCCATCTACTTGAATATCTAGACTAATACTTGCTGCTGCAGATATTACATTTTTTTTTTCAATTTCTACTTTCACATTAATTCAATTTATGCCTTTAAAAAGCAAATAATTGAAAATTTATTGTTTATTACTAATAATCTTGGACACTCAAAAAAATCAAGAAAAGTAATATTTGAGATTTTTTTCTAAGTTGAATACAAAAATTCCTCTTGCTAAGATTCAAGACTATAAAAAATATTCAGGACATTCTAGGTAATAGGTACAGAACCAACCTTATTCCCTGTGGCATATTAAATTACAAATACATTAAACTGCAAACTGTCTCTCAAATTCTTAGCAAATTAACTCTCAATAATATGTCCAGCTGCCAACATAAAGGGCAAATTTTGCAAGTGAGATGAGACTTCCAAAATATGTTTTTATTTTTTTGTAACACTGCTTATCTTATAGACAAGATTAGGGTAGTTTAGTAAAAAAATATTTCATAGTAAGTTCAGGAGAGAAAATAGGATACTGAAATGTTAAGTGGAAACAGGACAACAAATTTTGTTAGGAATTAAACAAAAAAACCCAGTACTTTTCACTGTCACATATTTTGCAATTTCGTGTGTTTTTTTTCCATTCCCCTGAAGTATCCATTGAAGTTTTAACTGGATAAGAAAAAATAAACTAAACAAAACAAATAATAATTTAAAAAAAAAACCCTGGCCGCTAGTTTATTTTGAAATGAGAAAATAAAGTTTAGTTTTAAATTAGTTCTAATGCTTAAGACAACACTAAAAATTTTGACAAAATCAAAGGCCTAATTTCTGTCTTCCTTAGGCAAGTCAAGTGTGATTCTACCAGTGCTAACCAGGATGTACACAGTGTGAGAGAAAAACAAGTTGCTAATCCCTTAAAGGTTCCTGTGAGATTGTGAATATAATTTTCTTTAGCCATTACAGTTTGTCCCACCCACTAGCTGAGTTCTCAGTGGAATTGAGCATGAGGTCCATTTACACCCTGGTGTATAATTTTAGATGATTAGCTACCCAGGAAAAATATTCAGAAGTAATCTCAATTGATTTTATGAAACTGGAGGGAGAAAAAAAAAAAGCTAGAAAGACCAGACAGAATATATTAGCAGATAATATAATCAGGTCATTTTTCCCAAGTTTGGCAATGGTTTTTGAATCCAGTTTTGAATGTAGACACCTTTTTTCCACAGCTCTGCTCTTACTGAATTGCAGCAGGCCTTTTCCTTAGTGGCTGACATAAACATGGGTTTTCTGTGTGATTGGTACAAACACTGTCTGCCTTTCACTGCATTCAGCACATGCATGTTACTTCTTCCTGAGAAAAATACATGCTGCACACAAATTTTTCATACTGCCTTGCTTCACACGTCTTATAAAGACTATTGATTTTGTACATTACTACTGCTTTCATCCAGCAATGCATTTTTAGAATCTTGCTCATTTATTTAAATTGTATGGCTACACTTCTGGTGTTGATTAAAATACACCTGTTCTCAAAAAAAGGCAGAGAATTTTAATTACGTTTTTCATGGCAACACATCAGTTAAGCCTCATGAAACAAGTCAAGAAGGGAGTTGATGCTGTATTTTACCTTCTTTGACCAAAGAGGTATAGAACTACTTCAGCATTAGAAAAATGGGATTTTAATCATTCAAATAGTGGAATAGTCTTCAAATTACAATAGTGAGAACAAGACATTAAATCCATTTTAAGATGCAACTTGGAAAATTCAAGGAGAACAATGCATATATTTTAAAAGAGACTGTCTGAAGGTGGGATATTTCTACTGTGTTGTTACCTTGGAATAGTTCTTAACTGATCTCCATTGCATTTACAAACTGTTCAACCTGTTCTTCAGAGTTTTTATTGGTTGCCTTCTGGACAAAGAAAGAATCCTCCTGTTGTTGATTCATGGTGAAGTTTCTCTTTTAGTTGTTTTTGTTGTTTTTGTTGTTGTTGTTGTTGTTTTAATTCTTCTTAGGCCTTCATTATTGACTACATTTTTATAAGTGGTGAACACTTGCTTCTAAAGGGGGAAAGTCTCACTACACCACTTCCATCCAGCTCACAAATTTGAATTGGAAGCTAATATCAAATTTGTAGAGTTGAGGTGGACACTTTTCCTTTTCTCATATTCTTGTCATAGGTCAGGTTTTTTTCATCCTTTGGACATTAAAATCTACTCTTGTCCCAGAATATCTACATGTGGAAATGTTTGGGTTTTCACCTTTTCAATTACACTTTTTTATAGGTGTGGGGGGTTTTTTTGTCTTATATTGGCTATTTCATTTATCTGCTGCTTCTAGAATTCAGTTGTACATGCTTAAGCTATTTTTTATTGTCAAGAATGTTGTATTGAAAATACACTATGAGCTATACAGTGAAAATAAACAAAACAATCAACTTTGAACCTATCATCTTCCTTCCTTTTTCCCCTCTAATTCCAAATTTAGGAACAAAAGCTTTTTCTCTTTTCCAAGGAAGTTGGCAATATATCTGAGAATGTAAAAGTTCAAAGAGTGCTGAGAATCTACCATGTTAACATCAATAGTGACTGTATAAAATCTTTCAATTTAATTTCAAATGGGACTGCAAAGTGGCTCATATTCTGACATATTCAAATGAATAATTTATTTCTCAGTAGGAGAGAGTAATTCAATGGTAGGATGCCAATATCCTGGTATTCACCCAGGAGATCTTTAGCTTAAACAGTAGATATGTTTAGGTAGGTAAAAAATTATTAATGCAGTTGTCAGAGAAAGAATCCTAGAAATTCTTCTTGCATTATGCATTTACTCCCAAAAGAAGAATTAGAAAGGTTTTTTTCAGACCTAAAATAAAGACAGTGAATGAAGAGCATCAGAAATTCTGTTGTATTCCTCTAGCAAAATCAACATATCCTTCACAAAATCTTCAATGCTTTCTCCCATTTACTGCCTTGAACAACACAGCCAAACAGTATGATTTCAGAACTTATCCAAAATTTAGTAAGCTTTTTTCCTTTGGTGTTAATTAGAAATTTTATAGACACACCTATATTTAGAATGGAATGGAATGGAATGGAATAGAATAGAATAGAATAGAATAGAATAGAATAGAATAGAATAGAATAGAATAGAATAGAATAGAATAGAATAGAATAGAGTAACTCAGCTGGAAGGGGCCTACAAGGAACATTTATTCTAACTGTCCAACCACTTTAGGGCTGGACAGACCAAAAGTTAACGCATGTTGATAAAGGCATTGCCCAAATGTCTCTTAATCACTGAGAACCATGGGGCATCAACCGCCTTCACTAGGAGGCCTCTTCCACTATTGGCCGCTCTCTTCTTCGTAAAGAAATGCTTCCTAATGTCCAGTCTAAACATCCTCTGATGATGCAGCTTTGAACTGTTCCCATGTGTTCCATCTCTGGAACCCAGGGGGAAGAAATCAGTATCTCACTCTCCACTTCCCCTCCTCAGAAAGCTACAGAGAGCAATAAGTTCACCTCTCAGCCTCCTTTTCCCCAAACTAGGCAACCCCAAAGTCCTTAGCCATGTTTCCTGAGACAAGCCCTCTAGGTCCTCACCAGCTTCATTCCTTTCCCTCCTGGCAGGGGAGGACCTTTACATCCTTCTTTAGTGGTGCGGCCCAGAACTGCACACAACACTCAAGGTGAGGCCACATCAATGCTGAGTACAGCAGAATGACCCCCTCTTTTTAGCCCAGCTGTCAATCAGCACCCATACCTCCCTTTTGCAAACTGGAAAAAAAATTAGTTCTTCTTGTCTTCGTTAATAGGTTTGTATCTTCTTAACCTGTATCTGTTAAAACTAAGCAAATAAGGTAATTCCTGTTATCTAACATCACTTTTGGTTAATAATTCAATCTGTTTGTTGTGAGGATAAAAAGTTCAGATGGGGTTTGCATTTAAAGTTCTGTTAGCTTTTTCCCCTTCATGTTGCTTAATAAGCTCCAAATTCAAACAGAAGCCTTATCTGGAATTAGTGGTTTTTGTGGTTTAAAAGTAATCCCACTGCACTGAGGGTAGTATATTGATTGCCTTAAGGGAAGATGGAGTGTATGTGCACACAGTATAGTCAGATCATTGTACCAAAGGACACGGTTCTTCAGGTCAGGCTTACTAGACTGGGAAAGCTTAGAAAGATATGGAATTAACACCAGGAAATCTTTCAGAAACTATAAAGCGGTCTGAAATCAAACAGTACCTTCATCTTGTCAGATCTTCAAATCTCAACACAAAAACTGCCATACTAAACTGATCAGAAAGTTCATTTAAAACTACGAGTTGAAGCAACAGTTTAGAAAAAAAAATGGAAGTGTTACTGTCCTTCTTGTGTGCTACAGATAATAAAGCCTGACTACATTTTCCCTGGTTCTCATGATTTTATTTGCAGCTCTATCCTGAGATAGTTCTTGGTTTTGTAAACTGGAAAACCCTTATCTTTTTTGTCTCCTCTCAGTCAAAACCCATTTCACACTTGTTTCTCTTTCCTGTACTGCGTCTAGCTGTACTATATCCTTCCTGATATAGAAGAATAATAACTGGCTGGAGAACTGCACAAGGAACGTGATTAATGGATTTATACAGTGAGACACATCATGGTGGCTTTTGTTTCTTCCTTTTCTATGAATTTTTGAGCATCTATCTGTTATTTTGCAAATCTAAACACAACTGTTCAAATCTTTCCTGATGCCAATAGCTAGTGTAGAACCTCTGATTTCATATTGCTTTGTTTTAATTACTTCAGGCATTTCATCCCTCAATCACTATTACAATACCTTTCATCAACTTTCATACTGAATTATTGTTCCTACTTCCTTGAAAAAAACACCATGTCAATTAACTTGGTAACAGTCATAATTTTTCCCAGATTGCTCAGGGATTGTTGAATAACATCAGCTCCCAAGGATCTCTCCATAATGGTAAAAGTAACCATTTTTTCCAACAGTTTATTTTTCTTCTGTAACCACTTATTAATGACTACAGGAAGACTTCATCCATTGTACCATGGCACCCTCTTTTAGAGAGGTGCTTTTTCAAAATTATATTTGAAAACCAAGTAGATATATCAATAGTTATCTCTATCTACTTTATCACCTTTATCTAAAGTTGTACTATATTTGTACAGAATAACTACAGAATCTGTGTCGATTTTCTACTATATCATATTTACTCATTTATTCTCTATTATAGGATCAACAGTTTTCTGAATGCAGATAGAGACTTTCCATTTTTATGGTTTTCCAAAGCCCTTTAAAAAAATTTGTATCACATTTGCCATTTTCAACTCCTCCGGTACAAAGGACATTTTAAGTGATAAATTACACACTATAGTTAAAAACTCAGCATTTTCATATTTCATTTTCCTTAGAACTCTATGTGAATACCATATGGTTCTGGAAGTTTGCTGGTATTAATTTTATTAATTTATTTGGAAACTCTTTTTATTAACATTTCATATGAGACAGTTCCTGAGCAGTAACTTCTGCTACAAGAAACTTGAACATGTGATGCTCCTAAACTTTTGCAATATGAAGTGGTTAATTCATTTCAGTTTTGTCCTATGGCTTGTTTTTACTCAGACATTCTTTATGTCAAACTTTGGCCACAGAGAATCTTGGAAGACTTCTTGGTTTTGGTATTGGAATTTGTTTGAATATATTATTATAGGGGTTAAATATTTTCCTAGGACAGAACATTTCCCAAAGTTTCATTTTCCCTGTTTCAGTAAAACAAAATTTAGAGCTAAGTAACAGTTACAATATTTGTATTCATTTTCTTTTGCTTAAATAAGACTTTCTATTCTCAAATGGTCTTTCTCAAACTTTTTTTAGGCATGATAACTTTTTGGTGTCATTTAAAAAATACTTTTTTTTAAGAACTACACTTCTAGAATAAAGTTTTTATACAGGAGTAGTAGTTTCAATACAAGAATTTTATTTCACTAGAATTTCATCCTTATGGTTCCTTGTTTTATTTTCTTCAGCTTTACAAACCTATTGTTTTTAACATGTTCTTGTATTTAATTCTTTAATATGTTCTTGTATTTCATTTTTTTCCTACTTTTTACCTCTTTATTCATATGCAAATGCTGAATGGATGATGGTAATTTGTCAGGTTAGCTTTTTGCTATTTATTATTTTCCAAGGCATATAAAATAGTAAAAAAAGTAAAGATTGAGTATTGATTCAATAAAAAACAAATAAAAGAGAAAAAAGCTTACAGAAAGCAAAGAACAGACATGTTAGAGAAGACAAACACCCACAAGGATGAAAACAAAGCAAAAATAGAAAGGGATGAACTGCTCCCACACTGTAGTGCCAGCCCACACAGGATGCTGTGTCTCATTCTCATCAATTCCCTCTACTTAGTGCTTGCCACATCTGGAATGCTGCAATCACTTTTTGTCCCTATCATACAAAAGAGATCTGGACAGGCTGCAGAGAGTTCAGAGAAGGACCACAAAGATCCTTGTAATGACATTATACATATTTTCTAATATTCATTTGTATACTGCCATTGTGATAGCTTCATTTACATGTTAACTATGTTTTTTTAAAAATATATTTACATTTCTCATGTAAATACTGTAATGACTCATTCAACTGGGAAGCATCCTAGTCTCACTTGTAATCCAATAAATCTAGTACAGTAACTGGAATGTAGACCAAGAACTAACAGCAATCAATAAAGATTCTCACAAAAGTAATCATTTAAAAGCAGTAAGCTGCTTCTTTGCTGCTTCTTTTCCTGGACTTTTTCTGTGACTTTGTCACTTTCCCTGAGAAGGCCATAAGCAATAATATGCATTATGCACACAAAATTTGGGGACAATGTGAAATATTTTCATTTCAACAAAATTGACATAATAACATAATTGACATAATAAAACATTACATAGCCATAAGATTAGGCACCCACATATTCAGATCCAAAAGACTGCTGAACTGAGATTGAAAGTTCAGTATTAGATTTGTGCCCTAGTTCCTACTTCTGTATATAAAACAAATATATAGGAAATGCAATGGATTGCAAACATCTGTGAATATGATGTCTAGAGTGTGTTATCTTACCATGTAATTTAGCATTTTCAAAACTAGAAATATGGAACATGATTTTTTCAGGATTTTAGCATTGTTTGTATTGGTACTTTATTGTTTAAAAATCAGCAATTTGATTAGACTGTGCTTTCAAGAGTTAGAAAAAAAACAACTAATTAAAAGTCTTTATTTCTGTATTCCTTACTTTTTTCATTATATTCTTTTCATTCTATTTATTTATTTCAATTACATTATTTTTGCTGAGGTTCATGGTGCAGGACAAAATGTTTGACCATACTGTTCCGTGTACTTGCATACAAAAGTATTTGGATTACTGGTAAACAACAGTGACAAAGTCAGCAGTACTTTGTACAGCAGCTGATGCTGGCCTGCCTTTATCTCCTCAGTCTTTGTAGTACTTGGTTAGCTTCTTCTAACATTTTCATAGCAAGGTATATTTAAATATCACAATTTAAATATTGCACTATTTGAACCTCCTATCTCAAGCATTCAGTCTTCTGAGATTTCTTGCCATTCATGTTTCCAAGGCTGCATCTGTGTCAGTTTTCATCATCTAAAGGAAAAACAACCCTCTTTTTTGCAATGTGGAGTTCAAGTGCCTTCAGAGACTGTGCATGAATATCTAAAGTTTGTAGTACCATACAATACCACACTTTTCTCCTTTCTTTCTAAATACCTACAAAAAACCTCTATATGTTCCAAAATATATGTTGCCAAATAGACATTTTTAAAAGAGAAGGGCTTAATACATTTTCTTGTAAGGAAGACAAACACAATTTTTTTGCAAAATATCATCCCTCTGAAGTATTGGAACTGTACTTGGAGGCAAAACAAATGTAACACTGTCCCTACAAGATTCTTGAATTTGAAAAAGGAAAATTAAGCTATTTTTAGGGCAAAGAAATTACACTGCACCATGAAATGTACTATTCTGCTTGCTACCTAGTAGGGTGCCTCTGTAAATGCTGATAAAATGTATTTATTCCAAACATTACTGTTAACAGTTCATTGCCTAACTGAAAATAGTTTTCCTCAATAGGTGTCTTTCTGCCCAAATTAAACTCAAGCAATTCATCTGATAAATTCAAAGATAGCACTCCAACCACCTAATGCTAAATTGTATATCAAAGCTATAAGTAGTCTGAATCCATTATGTGCAAGTTGTGAATACTTAAAATTTCTAGAACTGAGGAAAGCAACTACCTTTAACTCATCAAGTGATAACTTATTTGCTATTTAAAAAAAACATATTTACATAATTACAAGCTAATTAGGGCATTCTTCTTAAATCTTAATGGCCATTGACATATCACAATAATATTTTGGTGGCAGCAGTAGGAAACCAAAATTGTGCACATTGTTATACTGATTATATTATTTATTGTGTGAAGGACTCTGTTCTGCAATCTAAATATTTTCAACTAAATTTATCTAATTATGAATGAAATAGACAAAACCAACCTCATGATTTTTTTATCAGTATGACTAGATTTTGAAATTTTATTGCTGTTTTTTTAATTTTAATTTTTATAGAAAAAATAATTCTTTTATAAAGGCACAGACTAGTTTCTTCTACTAAAAACCTACAGTTCTGTGGCATGTAATGCAGTAGCTAAGCATATATGCCTTGCCAGACTATGTGATTGAAATGCATCTTGTTTTCTTTTGCATTGAATTTATCTGCCAAAAAAATGCTGCACAAAATGTCACATGCTCCAAAGGATGAAGAGTGATAGATTTTCCTGGAAATATATATGGTATATACAAGATATGTACAAGTCTTAGAAGATAAAAGTGAGTTACAGTTTTGACACTCTGTCATATCTATGGGACCGAATACTTTGTTAGATTTCTGACAAGCAGAGGAATCCTTCCTTGAAAATACAAACTGAGATGCAATTGCCACATCAAGTCCCATGGTGCTAATTTAATATGTTCTTTGATCTTTGGTCTTTTTTTTTTTTTTTAATTGTCATTATTACTTTGTTACTGTTTCACAAGTACATGAAGTTGGTAAAAAACTGAGACCTCGATAAATTCATATGTGCCTCCACAGTTCTGAGCTCTTGATAAAATCATGAAGAGCTACTCAGTGAATTTATAGTCTGTAGCATATTTAAACTCACACTAAAGGAGACAGCTGGGTCTGGTCTACAATAAAATAATCTGTTTGTTAGATCAGCAGCATCTCCATTGAACTCTATAAGACATAGACCACGTGAAGACTCTCAGATTGCAAATTAGCTGCCTAAAGAGAGGAATATAATGTGGTCTGAAAGGCCCTTGGCAATCCAAGAACTCAATGTGACCCTGACTGGTATGACTCAGAAACTGAATGAATTCTACTCTGCTCTGGGGGCAGCTGAACTAGGAAAGCTGTGATAAAGGGCACCAGACACATGAAGTACACAATGCAGGAAAGCACACGCAGACACTTTGATTTGAGATCTACTAAAGCTGAGCTGTGCCTTCCACTACCCGTCTAAATGCCTTAGATTCTCTCTAAATGCCTTGGATTCTATCCTTCCCCAGTATTTCCACATGCCACTCAAAACCAATGTGAAACATTTCTTGATCTGCTAGTGACTCTACTATCTCCATGCAAATGGACACTGACGGACTGGGAGTCTACCACCAGGCAGAACCATATCATACAGCAGCAAGCTGTCCTTAAGTTCTCCTTTCCAATAACGTGGTTGAAGAGCTTCTGAAAGAACAACTTGTTGGAGAATCTCCTTTACATTAAATATAAATACCAAAAAAAAAAATCAAAAAAACCAAACAAACCAACAAACCTTTGCTTTTTAATTCTCTCTGTTATCTAGGTTTGTTTTTCTCCAAAGATCATCAAAGCAACATTTAAAAATATTTTCTCAGTTTTTCAGGAGTCAATAAAGATAGTGTGTAAATAGTCTTCAAGTATAAATTTATAGCATGCTAGCAGAAGCCCCTTCAAGTACATATCTCTATGCTTTTTCAGGTTTTTATTTCTGAACAAAATTGACTGGCTCATTCCCAAGTTGTTGATTTCTCGGTTCTGCACTGGGTGATGCAGGTTCCTGGCTGCATAATTGCAGCTGACAGCAGCTGACCTCTCTGCAGAGTCTGAGCTCTAGAGATAGAAACCTGAACAGTTTTATAGACCTCATCTTGGTTTCTATGACAAATTGAAATATTCATCTCACATCAATTTACAGACAAAATCAGTGCATTAACTAATAATAAACAATCTGAATAGATAAGGCTCTCAGACACATTTGAGAGATTTCCATGGAAGTGTTAAAGTATAAGATAATTTTTTTTATTTTGAATTATAGATTTATAGAACAATACTTAAGGTCTGCTTTTAGAAATCAGTTGTGAAAACATTTGTGTGATCCTTTCCTACAAGAAGCAGAGGAGAAGTGTTTTTGAGGTAATCTGTGAGTGGGAACAGTCCAGTATGCAGAAAATTCTGCTGTGGAGCAAAAGGTCTCTGTACTACTCACTAAGTGGCAGACAGAATTCCACTGGTTTTGAGTTATATTTTTCCATTTAGCTACTTAACAGAATAACAAACAAGCGCAAATCCAAAAAAGCAACAAAAATGAAATACTAGCTTCATTTCAGGTCTCTGTCTAGGAAAAAAGTTGGCTTATCCAAATCCATGAAGCTGCACTGCAGATATTTGGACACATCCTGAGTGATGTGCAGAAGAAGTGGCTCTGCAACAGTGAAAATTCCTGGAGTCTTTCCCATTTATTCTGCCAACACTCCTCCAGGACTAATGAGGTAGGACGCAGCAGAGCATGGAATGCTAAACATTCTGAGGTATGCATTCATAGGAGAAATACTCAGAATTTACAGGCTACATAAACACTAGCTCTGCTTCTAGATAATGTGTAAATAATAAATAATTTAGTCTGCTCTGGAGAATTCTATGCAATGCAGGACATGAGCTACACATATATATATATTTTGAAATAATAAGTCTTCCTATCTCATATATTTCATTGTCTTGTTAAAGATGGGCAAGGGCAGCATGAGTGATACATATCTGGCAGGAACTGAAACAGGGACAATTAAAAAGACCTGGCCAAAATCCATGACACAGACCAAATGTACTACAAAGTAGCTAAATCCCATCCTAAAATTTTATTTTCCCTCAATGATGAAAAGTATTCTCCCTCACCCTTTTTCTCACCAGGCCTTATAATACCATTAGAATTGCTAAAAGGAGTCTTTTGATGTGGTATTTTAGGCATCTTTGTCTTTTGGAGAAGGTTTGGGATTCTTGGTGGTTTTGATAGTTTTGTTTTTGTTTTTTAAACTTCTCTTGAAGTCTGACCATTAACTAAGTCAAAGAGAACCTGACTTTCAGTGTGAGCTTTGATTTGGATGGCCAGAGCAACAGGGAACACTGTGCAGCTAAAAAAACAGCTTTTAGGTCATACTACTTTCATTCATCTGTAAGTGCTCTGTATCCATTGTTAATGTAGATGATCATGTTAAATGCAAACAAGAGCCTTTTTCAGAGTATGATTGATCTTCCGCACAAAAAGCCCCATTCTTTTGATGATTATTGCCACAAAAATCTCCTTTTACATAATCCTCTAGAAAGAATAAAAACCCCTATTATGTTATTTTACAGAATAAGTTTGACAACAGTTTTGTGATGTGGTTACTTGTCATGACCTCAGCTGTAATCAAGCTTACAAACTTATAACAGAGTTGTGATAAACACTGAAACATTTTCTAATTGCCCCTTGTATGAGTTTGAATGAATAGAACTATTCAAGCCTCCTGCTTAGAAGCTTTCAACCTCAAAATTCTCCCTAATTTAGGCTATCACAGGAAAACAATATTTTACTATTCATTCCATTGACTAATCATTAATTAACTGCTCTAAATCGCTAATATTTCAGCTAATCCACAAAACAGCTTATACTGTGTGTGTGCATTTACTAGAGATGAACTAGGAATGTCAGTTATACTTAGGAAAAACTACAAAACTGAATAACCTGAAACAACTCCTTATTTTTCATATTTAATATCATGTAGGCAACATGCTTTTGCACGATGCTCTCTACTCAAAGATTGACTACAGCCTAGGTCCATCACTATATGAAACCTTCACGGGACTATGCCTCTATGTTAAAACCCTGCTAAATCTGACACCATAAAGTGGAATGGCTAGAATCTACATTCTGTTATAAGTATATAGTTAAATATTATAGTACTCCTTTATTTTTAGTAACATTTTATAATAATACCTTTAGCAATATGCGATAGAGAAAGGAAATAAATTGTAGCTTATGACTGGTTCCCAACCAAATTACTCTGTAAATTAAATGAAACACAGATATTCAGATCCAAAAGAACACATTTGTCTGGATGTTTTACTGCTTTATCTTCTTATCCCTTGAAAGTATGTGCTGTTCTTATCACCCAAGGATCTTCCCTTCATCACTTTCTTCCTGAGTATGGTTCTTCATCTCAAGACTAGAAGAACTGATCTCTTCTCCATGAAAAAAAAAAAAAAAAAGAAAAAGAAAAATGAGAAACAGAAATTATGAGAATCCCTCTCTTCAAAAACACATTTAAAGACTCATTGTATGCTTACAAGGGCAAGTTATTTTCTCTCAGTCTGCAACTCTCCTTTGAAACATTTTATTGCTGTAAGAGCTGTTGGAGAGCATGGGTCAGTGGAATTGAAAGGTTCCTTCCTGAAAACATGAACTAAGTTATTAATTAAGTTAACTTCACACAGAATCATGGAATCCTTGGAAAATATTTCTGAGAACATCAAGTTCAGCCTATGAGCAGACACCAACCTGTTTAAAAGACCACGGCTCTGATTGCTACATAAGAGCTTTCCTTAAACACCTCCAGGGACCGTGACTCCACCACCTCCCCGGACAGTCCATTCCAATGTCTAATCACCCTTTCTGTGAAGGAATTTTTTCTAATGTGCAGCCTAAACTTCCCCTGGTCCAATTGGTTATTATTTTCTGTTGCTGCCTGTCTGGGAGTATAAATCAACCCCCACCTGGCTAGAACCTCCTCTTAGAGAGCAGAAGAGAGTGATAAGGTCTCCCTTGATCTGTCTTTTATCCAGGCTAAACAAAGCCACCCTCTACAGCTGCTCCTCATAGGACTTGTGCTCAAGAATCTTCACCAGCTTCATTGTCCTTCTCTGGAACTGCTCCAGCCCTTCAATGTCCTTCCAGAATTCAGGGGCCCAGAACCGGACACAGGGCTCCAGGTGTGGCCTCACCAGTACCAAGTACACAGGGGAGAATTACTTCTCTGATCCTGCTGGCCACACAATTACAGATACAGCCCAGGATACCAAACTTGCTACATTTGGAAGAATAGCATGTCTTAAAGGAGAAAAAAATAACTAGACGAAAATAAGCATGATCAGATTTTTCTTTTAACATTACCTAATTTTCTTCTTTAGTTAAACACCAATCACTATATTGCAGACAATGATGAAACTTTCCAAACCAAATTACTCAAGAGTTAAGAATTGAATTGTATTCCAAATGTGCATACAGACTAAGAATAAAATTTGGAATAGAACACAATTCAGTTTTGTTCTATTTATTTTGTGATTCTCAGATGAACCATTAATTTGTTTTTTCTCTCCCAGCAGAGTTTCTCCTAACATAAATTCCCAGCTTACAAAAGGTGATTGGAGTGGGCACCATGCCACAGAATCTCCTGCAAGATATGTGCTGCAACGCAAGATGGATGTCACTGGCTCCCCACTGCACCTATTCTCAGTTGGCAAAGCTGGTCCTGTTTCCTCTAATAAGCTACAACTATGCTAAAACTTGATTGAGGACACATCGTCTCAAGCTGCACACCACAGACATTGTCTGCAGTTATGCATCTGGACAGTTGTCTCAATAATACAGCTCCTGGGAAATGTTAGTTTAAAATGCAGTCCTGAAATGGTGAAAATGTTAAATGTCCCGTGGGAAATTATTACCATTTCTACAGATATTGTAACGCATTTTGCAAGGGAGAACATGCCAGGTTAAATTAATGGGAAGGGAATACAGTAGAATATAATCAGACAAATACGATAAAAGTATAATTGTCAAGATCCATGAGGTTTGTTTTGTTTTGTTTTTTCATTTAACTGAACAAGATGGTTGGATGTCATTTGCTTGCTTGCTTGTTTCCTGCTATCCCCTAATATTTGAGATGTGACTATCTGCAAAGTATAAATTCAAAACTGTGTCCTTATGCACTACTTTATATTTATGCACTACTGTATATTTTGGATACATTTCATTAAAGATACTGCTCTTAGTTTATTGTAGTCAAGTGTCATATTTTATTATATGTCACTGACTGTTAAATTGTTTTTATAACATAACTTTATTCCAAGTATGCCACAGATGATACAATCATTTAAATGTTTGGCCAAATGCTCTGCTGCCATAAGTATTTTGATGCTTTCAGACACAAGAACTTCTTTTTACATAGTAGTGGAAAATAGTCTAAGACACCTTCTGACGTAAGAGATAAATTAGACTATTCAAATGCTCCAGAATTAAAATAAGTATGGAAATTTAGTAACCCAGGGTCAACTGATCCATTGTTTTATCAGAGAGAAAGAGGGTCAATCATTTGTTAGGAAGAAAAATTAAATGTACATACAGTTGACAAAATTGATAGTGAGATGGATTGTTATTAAAGTGATCCCTTTTAGCCCAATGACATCTTCTAAGGTATTAAATAGTTTAGAACTCCTTCTGAGATCAGGATGATATCAAATATTCAGCATTCCTCCAGTTCATGCCAAAAATATTTCACTAAAATTAGAGTCAGACATATTTAAAATAATTGGTAATATCAGCTTTGCACAGGAAGGCAAAAGGGCTGGGAGATTTAATAATACTTTCATTGATCTTTGCATATGAGAGTAATCCTATTCTGAAATAAGGCTGCTAATGCAGGAATGAGCCTTCCTTTTTTCTAGCTGTACACAGATTAACGATCAAATGCTTCTTCACAAAGTATTTCCTGTAAAAAAGAAACTTATGCGAAAGCATATGAGCGAGGTAAAATAAAGCTGATATCTGGTTCAAAAAGCCGCAGGTATATCTGAATACTCAGGGGAATATGCCTATTCCATATACATTTTTATTTTCTAATGGCACAGGAATGTTAGTTCTGACAATGTCGGAATTCAAGAAACAGCTAAAAACTGTAATTTCTGAATCAACAAACTATTCTGGAAAAACAATTGAAATTAAATCGAAACTTTGTTTAGAATAACATGCCATTGAAAATTTGAAATGTTATTTATTTTTTCATTTGATAAACATCTGGGTACTTCCTACATGAATTCTTGAAGCTGTCAGAGATTGACTCTGGCTTTTATAGACAATGAAATTCATGAGATTCTGAGTAGTGTTTGAAAGACATCAGACATTCAGTATTTCTTTAAGTAGTATTTCTAAACCCTGCTAACATGGTTTCTGACTATTTAAAAGATTATGTTTGTAAGAGTAAGTATAATTTATGAAAAACAATGCATCTTGATCTGAGAAATGACAGCACTTCATACATTCACACAAAGACTTGCAGAAAAGCAATCTCAGAACCCAAGTGGGACTATTGAATGACTCATAGAATGGTTTGGGCTGAAAGGCACCTTAAAGATCATTTATTCCAACCTCCCTGCTATGCGCAGGGACATCTTCCTCTGGGCCAGGTTTCTCAAACTCCTGTACCCTGGCCTTGAACGCTTCCTGGCGTGGGACATTGACCACGTCTCTGGGCAGCCTGTGCCAGTGTCTCACCACCCCTATAAACTAAGATTTCCTTTCTTACATCTAATGTTAACCTGCCCCTTCTCAGTACAGAGCCATTCCCCCTTGTCCTATCACTACACGCCCTTGCAAACAATCCCTCTCCAGCCCTTTTGGAAGACCCCTTGTTACTGGAAGACTGCTAAGAAATCTCCCTGGAGCCTTTTCCAGGTGAACAACCCCAGTTGTCCCAGACTCACAGGAGAGGTGCTCCACTCCCAGATTGCCCTCATGGCCCTTCTCTGGACTTGCTGCAGTAAGTCCACGTCCTTCTTATGTTGGTAATTCCAGTCATATTAGTCAAACACAGCAAGGGTTCAACAAGACAGAGTTTGTAGGAGTCCAACTAGATATGTGAATTTCCATGTATTTACTGCACAATTTTTTTCATCTACCGGCAAACACAACATATCAACATATGTATTTTGAAATGGGGTCTAAACTATATTGTAATCTTAACTCCTTCAGAGCTGTAGCTTCCTAGCACTTAGAGTAATAACATTTCAGTAGCCTGAATAAAGGAAGAAGTGGTATTTTGGTGTGAAATTTTGCCTAGCAAAGTGAGAGATTGAAATGAAGCTAGACAATTAAACAAAAATTATGCATAGAGGTGAAAAGATAAAAATTGTCCTCATTTCAGAAGACACAGACTTCAGAAGAGATGTTGAGATGACCTGATCAAAGAAATAAGACTTTGTACTGGGAAAAGTATGAAAGAAGACAAAAGGAAACTTTCCACAGATGTGAAGTTCTTATAATGGCTATGGTTTAGTCATATTGACTTGGAATCTGAAGTTCATTACACTCTTTGAATATATATTTTCTGAGCTTTAAACAGTTTTATTAGAGTTTAAAATAACTCTTGGCATAAATAAATGGCAACATGAAATTTAAAGAAACAAACCAACACAGAAAATATTCCAGCATTGTTCAGCAAATGAAAAAAAAAAAATAAAAAAGTGAAAATCCTGTGGCAGAAGAGGGGGAAAAACAAAAGTGAAAGAAGAGCAGTGCCTAATGGAGTTAAGGAAAACCAGAAAGCATTTTCAGAGGGAATAAAATCAAATGGAGATTTTTGTTTTGTTAGAGAACTAGAAAATAGTAGATCATAAAATTGAAAGAAGTAAAGCAAAAATCTCTCACTTGTAGTTGAATGAAAATATGAGAATACATCCATTGAGGTTGACATTATGAATTAAATAAGAAGCTCAGAGTACATATGATGGAAGTGCACCTTAGGAAAATGTTAAACATCTATCCTCCATTCAGGTTAAGAAATGGGCTCTGTCCCAAATGAGGCAGTATTGTTCCAAAATTTATTAAAATTATTTTTTTTTACAGATTTAATATTATTTTTATTTTAAATATTTAGAATGAATATTAATTACTTCCAGTTTAAACATAGGCAAAACAATAAAGTATTTAATTTAATTTGGAAGTCTGTGGACTTTTAAAATCTTATTTCATTCTTCATAAAGAATCTGTTTTATAATTTTGGAGTGGGATTTTTTGTAACTTCGTGTTAGACAATTTTGATGTACTCTGATCAGATATCTCAAAGACCTTTTACAGTTTGTCATATGTGGTCTTCAGAGACACATGTTCAATAGTTATAGACTTGGGTATTACCATCTCAAAAATGCTGGTAACTCTAAAATGTAGACAATACAATGATGATACTAGTATTATTAGAGATATGTTGAATAATTTGGAGTTTTATAGCTTTTTTAATTGTGGATCTGTACAACTATATGTCAGTTGTTTTTAATACATATGAAAAATTTTGTAAAAAAATCAGAAAACTTTGAAAATAGTCGTTGAAAGACTACAAATATAAAGCTTGTGATGTCAGATTTAAGAAAATCAGCTTATTCTGACTATCTGAGAGAATATTTGAAGGTGACTCTTTTATGAAAATTATGTTTAATACTGAGAAAAAAAATTAACCTTGCTGACAAATGCATAGAAATATCTGGACATTGAAATTAGATTAATTGGTCTTGAAAATAAGGCTTATTATCTTCTCAGCATGAGCAATTCTCTTTATAACCATGTTATTGGAGTATCTCTAATTATGACAATTTAAGGTGGCAAGATTTTTTTAAACTATATCTTTCCAGTATATACATATATGATGCAGCCCACCAGTGAGATATTTATCTTAGTTCTCCATCAGCAATACCCTTGTCTTTAACACATGGACTAATTATTTTAATTTTATGTTTTCTACATGTAATAAATGACTACAAATAAAGCTGCTCTGTCACTGTCCTCCTCAGCTGGACATGGATAAGAAAATATATTTAAATAATGGTATGTCAGTATAAGAACAGGGAGAGATCACTCACTAGTTACTGCCACAGGTAAAAGAGTCCTGAGACATATAAAATGAACATGTTACCAACCATAATCAGAGCAAGATAATGAGAAACAAAACAAACCTTTTAACACTTCTCCCCACCTCTCCCTCTTTCCCAGCTCTAACTCTTTTCCTCCAGCAGTGCAGGGAGATGGGAATGTGGCTTATGATCAACTCATCACAGATTGTTCCTGCTGCTGCTCAGCGAGAGGCGTTCTTCCCCTTCTCCAGAGTGGGTTCTCTCCCACAGAAGGCAATTCTCCACGAACTTCTCCAGCATGAATCCTTCCCATGGGCTACAGTTCCTCATGGGCAGCTCCAGCTTGGGTCCTTCCACAGAGTCACAAGTCCTACTAGGAAACTCGCCCCAGTGTGGGCTCCTCTCTCCACAGGTCTGCAGATCCCTCTCAGGAGCCTTTTCCAGCACGAGTTTCCCATGCATTCTTGTCGTGGCAGGGCTGTCAGTGGTTCGGGTGCCACAATCTTCCAGAGAAACATCTTTAAAAGGACGTTCTGGTAGCACAGGCACGTCCAGGCAGCCGTCGAGCAATACAGCTCTTTTGTGAAAGCCACAGCAAGCCAATGCAGAGGCAAGAGACAGAGTCTTCATATGGGGTTCCGCAGGGATCCTTTATCCGTTCTTGCTGTGAAGGGGTCCAGGGATGAAGAACTGGGGAAGTCTGAGGGAGCAGGGGTTATACTGGGTTATACTGGGAAGGCACCAGGTGGGGTAGGACATCAGGGCAAATCAGGTGAGGGCTCAGGGGCGGATTAAGGGGGGAGGAACAATGGAGTACAAAGTATTTACATAATAAGACAAGGTACCCTGGGAGGTTAATTCTGCGGTCACCCTAACCAGAGGAGTCATTGCTGAAGGGCCCTTTCTCCAAGGCAGGGCCAGAAACTCGACTGCACACATTCTTAGCTCTCTTTCAGGCATTCACGTGCTCCTGCGTGGATCTCCTCCATGGGCTGCCTGTGGATGTCTGCTTCCCTGTGCTCCTCCATGGCTGCAGGGACACAGATGCTACACCCTGTCCTGCATCATGGCCTGCAGGGGAATCTCTCCCCTGCTGCCTGGGCTGCTCCCTGGTGACTGAACTTGGAATCTGCAGAGTTGATTCTCACATATTCTCACTCCACTCCTCTCTGGATGCAATTACTTCTGCACAATATTTTTTTTCACCTTCTTAAATATGTTATCACAAAGGCATTACCATCATTTCTGATTGGTCCAGCACTGGCAGCAGCAGGTTGGTCCATCTTGGATTCACCTGGCACTGGTTTTGTCTGACACAGAGGAAGCTTTTGGCAGCTGCTTACAGAAGCCACCCCTGCAGTTGCCCTCCTGCTACCAAAAACTTGCCACACAAACCCAATACACAAGGTAAGAATAAAACTGATGTTTGGATTAGAAGAAGATAATAATTTTGCTGCTGGCTACTTTGGAAGACTCTCTCTCCATAATAATCCATGCACACTTTATCTCATTTCTTCCTTCTTTGTGCTGGTGCCTTTTAAGATTGCAACACTTTATTCTTCCCTGTGCTTCAGAAGATAATATTTTCATCTTCTCAAAGGCTTTGATTTACCCTAAATTATCATGGATAATGTTATGTGATAAAGTACTGTTATGTGATAAAGAATTCATTGCCATACAAACAAAGCAGGGCAGAGGTTTGAAGGTAACCTGTCTCAGCTATAGGAAGTGATCAGTTCCATGGCCAAGGTTGTCACCCATCACCATGGATGGAAGACCTGCAGGTACCTTTGAGATTTAGAGTGGCTGGAGAAGGAGCAAGGGAAATAGAAGGATAAGGGGATGGAGGAAGAGGTTAGCCATGTAAACAGCAGCAGGTTACAGTGCTTGAATGGCTGTGCCCTGTGCCTGATCTGCCATTTCTTCCATTAAACATTAAAAAAGGTCTTCTCCTGGCATTTCAGTCTATCATTTCTTCTCATTAAACTTCATTTCTGGCTGTTTTTCTGGGTGAGCAGAGGCTCTCTACCTGTATGCACAAGACTGTGGGAATTTCTAAATGAAAGCAGCCAGAGTAGTGCCAGAGCTCACAGGGGCAGTGTGTGATGAGCCACCACTTCAGTGTGTGAGGGTGCAAGATCTAGCTATTCTCACTCCTAGAGATGAACATTTGCCAAAACAAAATGAGATATTTGTGATCAGCCATTCAGTTTGATGAAAAACTGTTGCTTGTTATCTATAGGTTCTGTATTTCCCTGAATTAGGGTCTGCAAGAGAAATGGCTCATGTTTAAAAAAATGCCCTTGATGGAAATAGGAGACAAGTATTTGTATTGCCTGCATAAGTTATCAGGCATGGTACAGATGGTGAGGGACTTTGCACTGCAGATGGGAATGATTCAGAAGATGATAAAAGTGCTAAATCCAAACCCTTACACCATCACCGTCTAGGGATAGACATTGTTACAGGAAAGTTTTCATATGAAGTTTACTTTCAGCAAATATGCATACTTGTGGGAGTGAAAGTTAGAGGACAAGAAAATGAAAGCTTTTCCAATGGTAATGGGAATCTTTCTGGTACTAAAATAATAAGTTATACATAGTATACAGTTCTTGAGATGCTGTGAAGATGATAATATCAGCAGATGAAACTGCTTTGGGGAACTGTAACCTCAGCAGTGAGTAGTCTAAGGACATCAGGATGAAACTCTACTTAGATCGCTAACATATAAAATCTCCACAACCTGTATGGTGGAGGACAAATCTGCAAGCTAAACACACAGGTATAATACAGGCATTTCTGAGGAAACAGTTATAGCATGTAAAATGATCCTCAAAACAACTAGGAAATTAATACCATCACTTACCTGCAGTTGATTTCAATGACAGTTTATATGAAGGAAAGCAACCACTCATATTTAACACCAGGAATGCCTTCTAAGAAGGCATGTTATTGAAAAAAGCAATATAGCTATTCAGTGTGTCTTTTTCTAAAATCATAATAGGATCCTTATATAGAGAAGGAAAATATTGTTCTTTCTTAGGTGCTTTTTTAGCCAAGGCTGCTGCTCTAAGAGAACTAAAAACTCATAGTTGCAAAAATTCTTTTCTAAATTTATTTCCTTTTCTAAACATTTTTTCCCAGATCTGTTGAAATATTACTAAATTTTGGAAAGTTGAAATTGCCATTTTGAATAGTGAAGGAGAAAAATAGGCCAAATATCTTGTTGTGGTAAATTTAGCTTTCTTCAGGACCCTCTAAAAAGTCAAGAAGTAAATATGGCAAATTTTTAATAGCACTATAATCTGCCTGGGGATTATATGAGTATATTTTCACTATTTTTCTTTAATTTGGAAGTGTGATGTGTCTTAGAACTTCTGTTTTATGTACAGTTTAAAATTTCCTCATGTTTTAGTTGATATTTTATTGTGTGCACGAATCTACATTCAGAAAAGGAAGTGCATCTAATTTTCTGGAAATAGGCTTTTAGGTTTTTCTAAGTGGTATTCATGTCTAGACCAGGATTTTGCCAAGTTTCTAATGAGGTTAAAGATTCAACACTGTGCTGGTTTGGGCTGGGGTAGAATTAATTTTCTTCACATTGGCTGATATGGGGCTGTTAATTGGATTTGTGCTGAACACAGGGTTGATGATACAGAGATGTTTCTGTTATTGCTGAGCAGGGCTTACACAGAGCCAAGGCCTTTTCTGCTTCTCGTGCTGCCACACTGGTGAGGGGCTGGGAGTGCCTGGGAGGCTGGAGGGAGACACAGCCAGGACAGGTGACCCAAACTGACCACAGGGATATTCCAGATTGTGTGACATCATGCTCAGTATTTAAAGTGGGGTGAAGAAGGAGGAAGGGGGTAATGTTTGGAGCGATGGTGTTTGTCTTCCCATGTAACTGTTGGATGTGATGGGGTCCTGCCCTCCTCTGAACCCCTGCCTGCCCTTGGGAAGCAGTAAATGAACCCCTTGTTTTGCTTTCCTAGTGAGCACAGGTTTTGCTTTCCCTATTAAACTATCTTTATCTCAAGCCACAAGTTTTCCAGCTTTTACCCTTCTGATTCTCTCCCTGATCCTGCTGGAGGGGAGTGAGTGAGTGAGTGTGAGTGAGCAGCTACCTGGGACTTGGCTGCTGGCTGGAATTAAACTACAACAAACATTATGAAGCGCTTCTTATAAAACTTCTGTGCTATTATGGATAAAAATATTCTGCAGTCAAAACTATCAGTTCTTACAGTAGAATGTCTCCTAGTAGCTTTTGGCAAGTAGTATTTTCTCTGTCAAGTTGTTCAGAACTTCTGATGCACAAATGTCTATTTCTTTCTGGGAATAAGGAGATGCCTCTAAAGTTTATTAGCTCCAGCTCATATAATTAATCTCATTTTGAATTATTGAGAAGTGAAAACTAGATATACAAGCAGACAATTAAGATAACAAGTAACATTCAACTATAGCATTCTAGGGACTATCACGAAACTTTTTTCTCTTAGAAGCAAATAGTTTTCTATTTATGGAGATACTTAGAAATCTCTTAAGACAGGAGTTTACATAATCAAAGTGGCTAATTACACAGGCTTAAGTGTATTTACCACTTACTCTTATTCAAACTGCTTTGAAACATCAAGTAAAAAGCACAGAAAATAGTCCCATGAAATAAAGACATAATTTACTGATGCTCTAAGTTTTCATATTCATATTTTCCAGATTCTGTACTGCATTAGTGCATAACTGAACTTCATGTATAGTGTCAGCAAGTTCTCTTCACAATTAGTCAGACAAAACAATTCTTTTCCAGCCTGAGAACCAAGGACACTGTTGCAGCTTCAGGCCTAAACGGTGTAAACAACAGCAAATTCAGGAGAGCAATCTGAGAGGATGAGACTTCATAACCTGAAGCTGTAACTGGACAATTAAACCCAATGTGTAAATGGACCAAAACTTGTAAAAGTCTGAAAACTCATGACCCGGGGGTCCATCTTGGGTGTAGCCTTGGCCGGGCTCTTGTACTTCCAAGGTGTGTCCTTTGAAGGCTTTTTTAATAAATATCTACTTTATTCCTGTAGCACTGTCTAGCCTCTGTTCCAGGTAGCCTCTCAAGGCATCATTACAGTACAGAACTGTAAAAAAGTGGTGTGTATGGTCAGTTGATGGGCAGAAATCTAACAAAGATTTTGAAACCTTTTGTTTGAACAGAAGATCCAAAAAGTCCTGCCCATGATCCAGACTCTGTACAAATGTCTTCAACTTGTCTCTGTACATGGAGAGGGATGCAAAAAGAAGCAACAAGGAGAAAGGCAAAAGTGGAACAAGCTTTAATTCTGGACAGAAAATTTCCCTTGAAGATAAACCAAATTAAAACAAAGAGATCTAAAGCTAATTACAGACTTGTAGGGGACATACAATGAAGAAGAGAGGGTACAATCTACAAATCCAGACCCGGAACAAAACCTTACATAATCAAGATACAGAAAGAAATTCAATAATCACATTTTTTTAGAAAGAGTTCAAATACCTTTTAGTTTCATGCTCTTGAAACTTACAGACAGGTATAGGTGAAAGGCAAAGATTGTGTTAGATTCTCTGTTCTTGTAACCCCATGGAAACCTGTGACTGCATAATGCAAAACTGAAAATGGCTGTTTTGTGTTCCTACCCATAAACACATGATGAGAAGGTACTGAGTAGCAGAATAAATGAGCATGCACAGATCTGTACCAGGCAGATCTATGGGATTGCTGCACTGGAGACGTTAATGAACCACTGATAATTCATTGGTGTTTTAGCAGTTGCTCAGTGCCCTCTCTAAGTTAAGGACTTTTCAATCCCTTAGGCTCTGCCAGTGAGAGGTTGCATGATAAGCTGGTGGGAGGGAGCATGGGCAGGGCAGCTGACCCAAACTGGCCAAAGGAGTATTCCACACCATAGAACATCATGTCCCCTCAATAAACAGAGGGAATTGGCCAGGAGGGGTTGACTGCTTCTGGGGACTCAGCTGAGCATCAGTCAGTGGGTGGTGAGCAATTGCGTTGTTCACCATGTTTTTTCATGGCTTTTATATGGGTTTCATTCCTTTCTCTTTTTCCTTCCCATTAAAATTATAATTTAAAATAAAATTTTTACTTTTTTTTTTTTTTCATTTTAACTATTAAACTGCTCTTAATTCAAGCTACAAGTATTTACTTTTATTTCCATTCAGGACTGGGAGTGACTGAGTGGCTGAGTGGTATACAGTTGCTGGCTGGGGTTAACCAGCAAGGAAGTTGGCCCTTTTTGGCTGCTA
>VXBU01001474.1:130024-146609 GCA_013400315.1 Bombycilla garrulus
CATTAAATGTACTTACTGTGTCACCATAATACTTTCTCTAGGACTCCATCTCTGAGTTGCCCCCTCAGAACAATTAAGTTTTGTCAAAAACTGCAGCACAAATAATGAGCTAAATCAAGTCTTTTAAAAACCCTCTTTAATTAGGTAAAGCACAACAGCAAGTGCTGAATATGTGTATTGATTCATGCTTTGTTCTTCACAGCTACCTTAGGTGTGTGAAGTATATTTATAGCCGTAAAAAATAAAACATTTATTGTAAGGGGTGAAGCCCAAGTGATTACACCGAGCCCAGACAACACCCTAAGTGAGAATTCTAATTTGAGGGTTTAGAAAGTCTGGATTCATAACTGGTAATATATCCCCACACAGGTAGGGAACACTGCCAACATCCCTTTTGATAGCCTTCAGGTTTGCTCAGTCCAGGGTAGACATTTATTTCCATCTTCTTATCTTCAAATACTCTTACAACCACACATGTTCCTGGCTATAGACAGGCAGTCTTATGAATCAGATTGACATAATTCCGTTCTGCACCCTCCCTATTAGTAATGAGATCATTGGCCCAGCTGTTTCCAGGTAGTATGTTCAATTCTTAGGGGCAGAATAAGACATTCAGTATAAATTATTCAAGCTCTTTTTTTTCAAATATAAAGTATTGATTGATTACTGACAGATCACAGGCCTCCTTCACACCTGTATACTGACTATATCTCCAAACCAAGCTGAGGTAAGTTTTGCATTTCTAAGTAGGAATTTCTTTTTATGAATTATTGACATCCTGTCTTATATTTAATCATGCTTCAGGGTATCATTTTCACCTCTTACTGCTTTCTCTATTTGTGTATTTTTTCCCGTCACTCTCCTCTTGTTCTTCCATTTTCCTTCCATTTAGTTTTTTTGCTAATTCTTTTTATTAGCTTGAAGAACTTTAAAAATTTATTTCTCTCCCCTTCACATGCTGTTGCATTTCCTTTTACTGTTTCTTGCTTGCAATAGTTTAGACGGTGACAGACAAACATTGGCCTCACATTAATAGCTGAGCAGAAATATGCTAATGTAAAATTTGTGGAGTCCAGGGTCTAGATTACTTCATTAGAAAGACAGCATTTAAAGAAGGTATTTATTAGAATATTTGCTTTTAGTCTTATTGTCAGTAGCATGATACAGGAATTCAAGGCAAATCATCTTACTGATTCCATGAACTACTAATGTATTTTTCATTAACCAGAAACAGCCTGAATTCAAATCATAGTCCTTAAGCATGAAATGATCCCACTTAGAAGTCCAGATGGACTGTGCCTGCTGCCTTCATGGAAACACTGCTACTGGCTGATGCAAATGTTCGGCAAGATTCCTGGACTGGCTATTGAAAATCTGATATTGCACATTAGATCTTTGCTCAAAGTGTCCCTAATGCAAACAAAGAAAACATAGCCCTACAGCTTATTTGTAGAAATGTCTCATATCTTGTTAAAAATACTGGTTTAGACCATGCAGAGTGCTTTAAATTTGTCCTTATTTTCTCACTTATTTCTATTTATTCTCGTTTCTTGTCCTTTTCTGTTTCTCCAGCAAATCTTCTTTTTTGGTTCTTCATTGACATATTGTTTCTTTCTCTCATTGTCTCCACGATTAATCTGAACTTAAACTTGTTTTTTTTTAACAACCAATTCACAGATTTTTATAAGAATGAGATTTTACTGTGACATATCACTGTAAACACATTAGTTTCTCTCATGTCAGTATCTGGCAATGTCCTTTTTTCCTGAGTCATCCAGAAAACTTAACCTGGTGAAGAGGGGTAAGAAGTAAATGAGATCTTTAAGTAAAAAGCACTGTCTTGTTTAGAAAGAATTTGCCTAGCTCCTGGGATAAATATCAATGTTATTCTAAATATTTGTATTGCTCTTATGGGAAATAATTCTAAAATTATGAATTTAAACTTGTTGTCATTATTTTTTGCATTAAAAAAATCCTTGCCCCCTCCCTGCCTCCCTCCCTCCCTCCCATTTCCTCTTCCCCCTTTCTCCTTTCCTCTACTTTTTTCTCCTATTTCTATCTCTCTTCCCTCCACCTCTCTTCTTCTCCTCATTATTCCACATCCAGTTGATTCCATTTTTGTAGTTTTATCCTTATGCCAAGTTTACAGTGTTGTTCTATGAGTAGCAGAGCTAATATGCTCACTTTTTATCTGCCATTTCCTTTAGCTCTGTGCTAACCTTCCAGTGGGCTAGTTGTGCATCAGATCTAATAAGTGCTCCATACTATTGATGTCTTTCCTTTGTTGTCCTCATGCCCTGTTTGATATCATGGCTTCATGGGGAGAGCAGCTCCGCTTGAATCTTTGCATTTTTCTTCTGGTGATATTTTGATAAATGTTGTTCAATGATTTTTGGAATTGCTTTGACTTTGATGATATTCTGAGTATATCCCTCTCCTTGACATAGCAGCTTTTATCAGGAAAGTTCAGTTTCTTTTTCACCTAAACTTATCACAAGGTTCGTTTGCACTGTTCATCTTTCTTCTTAGTTTTTACTTTTTCTATTTAGTACTGTTGTAAAATATTTTGTCTTAACTGTTGAGGTTTCTGCTGGTTGATCTGTGGCCCTCATATGCCCAGTGCTATCCTGGACTCTGTGGCCTTCAGCATTTGTCAGTGGTATATTTTTGATTCTTTATTCTTACCTTTTATTGTGTGACTGTGTGTTCGCTTGGCAAAAGCTAAGAAGCTTTTTGACAAAGTCTGAGCAGAGGTTTTAGTGCCAGAGAATGCATCTCGGAGGCAGAAACTATTCTAAACGTATTAAGTGCAGGGAAATATGATGATGTTTTTGATGATGATGGTTGTGGCAGTGATAGGTAAAGCAATAGTAGAAGTCAAGAAACACCCTAGTCTGAAAAATCAGTAGTGATAAACATATGTCTAAGAAACAAGAAAAATATTTGGTTGGGTTCAGAGGGTGGAGATATGGGGTGGAATAAACATGGAATTAAAGCATAATTCCTGCTACTATTGGTATCATCTCTGCTGCAACAGCTGAATTCATCTTTGGTGGGTTACTGAGCAACAACTTGGCCTCTTCGGTACTAAGACACCCCAAATCACCAATGTTCAATGTATTTTCTCATCAGACCAGATTCAATGGGCAAAAGATTTTGGATAGATCCATTCTTTTTGCTGCCCGGGAACAGATTCCACCATGAGTAATATAAATTTCTGACCTCACCAGAGCCTTGTATAAAACCGACAAGACTCTGTCAATTTATTCAATTCCACCATATGTTCGAAATATTTTCCATTTTTACCGCCTTTAAAAATGCGAAAATACTCTGTAGCCACCAGTTGCTGTGGAAATAGATTTTTTTCCATAGAATGTATACACACCAAAAAATACTTGTCTTGATGATTTATCAGGAACTGCTAGGGGATTGCATGAGAGGTTGTAAGATTTAACTGCTGATACACGTCACAGAACCATGGCATTTTTTCTCATAGGCTGTACCTATTAGCCATTACATATTATTCAGTCTTTCAGTGATTATCTCCCAAGATATCAGAAAAAAATCATTTTACCCAGGTGCCAAAGACCACACAAGCCCTACTTTTTAAAATAGGACAATCACAGTACCTGAATTTTGCAGCTTCCTTTTACTGGCTGTGTCATTAAGTCAGCTTTCTACAGTCCCTTCTGTTTCACAATTCTGGTGAAGGTCTTATTCTCCTATCTCACTTTTTCATGCCCTTTGGAGAAGAATAACTATGCTAGTAACCCTATTTAGGGTTAGGCAGAGTGGAACCTAAACCATTATAAACCTCACTGACCATCTATCTCAGAACTTAGAGAACAAAATAGGAATCACAGTTTCATAAAGAGATGCTAAAAATCTGATCAATAGTCCATGAAAGTACCTATTTTCCAAAGTAACTGTGTTTGATTTGAAAGTGGTGCTTAAAGCATTAGGTTACATACATTACATAACTGCATTGTAGGAACAAATACATTTTTGGGATTTTAAAACCTGTTAAGCAAAAAAAGAGAAAACTATCAAATAGAAATAAAACAATTACTGATGCAGCTCATCATGATGGTGTTGGAAATTAGTGCACTTACAAGCAGCCTTGGTGCTCACCATGTTCCACAGATACACACAATGCAATCATATGCATTGGCTGCAAATCAAGTGAGAGGACAAAGAGTTTGTTAGGTGAAGAAATGCTCTAGGAGCAGTATGGAAGTGAAAAATCTTCAGCACTAAAGTGCTCCGCAGTTCTCTCAAGAACATACCCCTTTTGCACTGCCTGTGCTCTGCAATGTTGACAGCTAACTAAGACTAGGCACTACAAGAAGGGAACAAATCATTCAGAAGAAGTAGGCCAAGAATTCAACTAAATATTAGTGTTTTATGATGTATATGAGCCTAAATAATTAGTGCAAGTAAATAAAACCATATGTCACACCCCTTAATCTGAATCTAAAGTGTTATGCAGTTGATGGGTCAAAAAGGCAAGAACCAGACAATATTTCTTGAAAATCTAATGCTTAGAAAAGGGGGAAATTTGCATCAATTATGCAAATATAGCTCCAGACATCAGGGTATAATGGCAATATTCATAGAAAGATTTAGTTGGAAAGAATATCTTTAAGAATCTGATTGGAGGGTCATTTCTTTGATTTCAGCTTTTCAGGTAATTCTATTTATTTATTGGTTTGGTTTTTTTGTGTATTTATTTATTGGTTCTGTATAAAATGTTTTGGGGCTTTTTTTTTCCATTGGTTTTGTAAGTATTATCTTGGGCTGGTGCTTGCAGATGTTTCAGCATAAAGGTTGGATGGATTTTGCTTTACAGGCCAGGAGGAAATTGATGTTGGTTTAGGTAAATCATGCCATAGCAGCTGTTAGTGTACAACATCACAGACATTCAACTTTAGATTTCTAGACATAAGGTTACTCTATGAATATTTGGTAAAGAGCTGTTATCACAAAGACATCATTCTAACTACAGGCATATACCATCATTCCTCTCATCTTTCACTCAGTGCTCACTCTTCTCCTTATAAATACTACACTTTTTACTTTTGGTAGAAGTAACAAGACATTTAACCTTTCTCAATATGTAAAACTGACATGAGTTCAAATGTTACATTACTGCAATTGAGGAAAAACTTCAGCTACCATAACAGGGTAATCTACCTTTGCTTATTTGTTTTCTTTAATTATTTTATTTTAGTTTTTCTTATCATCTTTTTTAAAGCTGAGGCCAACAAGTCTTCCAAAAATGAGTTCACTGAATAAATGCTTACTTTAAATATAGGCCCAAGTTTGTAAATTGTTTCAGCTTCTTAACAGTTATTTATTTAAAACACTACAGAGAAGGTTCTCAATTAAAAAAAAAAATCATAACTTTTCATATCACATTGGAAAGATATAATTGATTTTATTATGTTAGAACAACTCAGTACGCATGCAGTATGCTAGCTAATAATTTAAAAAGAAACGGAATATTTGTACATGCTTCATTAAGCAATTATCATTGCAATTTATTTTAATTTTTAAGGGAGAAAGGAATTTTAGGGAGCAATGTTTACTTAGAATATATATAATTATGTCATGTAAAATAGATGGTTCTAGCACTGTGTAATGTTATTATGTTTTTAAATCAATAACATTTATTAATTGACTAATCATATTTGCTCAGCCTTTTAGTCTGCAGTTAATTATTTAAGGCCATGGAAAATGTCAAGCCTCATAAACAGTTTTTCAAGTGATAGGTGTAACAAATATAGCAATCAACCTTCTATTTTTTTCTTTTAACTTTTCAATTTTTCCCCCCTTTTTTAGTTGAAATAACATTCTGTAGTATATGTAGAAATAAAGTTGTAAGATGAAAGACATTTTTAAACAATAACAAAATTTAAACCTCTCATATTTAATGCTTAATCATTTCTCGATGGCAATTTGACAGACAGTAGTTTGAGTGTACAAAATTATTGGTTTTTTATTCATAGAAGAGGATCAGTTTGGATTCATTCTTTCACTGTTGTACTGAATTTTGAAAATTTGATTTTTTAATAAAAACTCATTTTTTACAGTTGGTGGGAGAAGAGAATGAATCAACGTAGTTTCATTTTCTTTATTTTTTTTAGTCGCAAACAATGTTTCTATTTCTTTTTAGAATTATCTGAGGAGTTTGCTGAAAAGTGATACCCATTAGTCATTCATTTTCTCCCTGCCTGTTTTTTTAACCAGTTTTCCAATGATCTAATAATAGATCTATGTAGTAAATGCAGTATTAATTTCACTAATTTTGTAAATATTAAGTTTATCTTAGAAAATGTCCCTAAAGCTGACAGAAAAAGATTTTTAGGACTGAACATAAATTTGAGTTTCTTTCGTAATGATTTTTGTGTTTGCTTCTTGACAGCCTGTTTCTAATTTTGCTGGCAACATTATCATTCCTAGTTTTGATTGATGATCGTGCTTTGGGAACACATTTACAATTTATGTAATGTCCCATAAGAGGGTACCTTAATACCAGCAAAAAATTGCTGTAATTTAAGACATATCACTTTCAACAACTATATAAGGGTTAAGTACAGATAATAAATACTTAGATACCTCCTCAGTCACAGTATTATAAATTCTTTAAACTGTGTTAATTTGACATTTACATCGAACATGAAAAAGCATGAATCCAGATCGGTACATGACTACACACTATGCCTAAAAGAAAGATTATTCTTTATACTTAGAAAAATTAATTGTGACTTCTGAATGTCACTAATGGCATTTGAAAAGACTTGACAGAGCTCTTAAGAGGTCAAGTTAGTACAGCCTCTGTGAAAATGTGGGAACTCAACAGAAGCCATCCACAGTCTAAACAACAAGAAAAAAAAAAATAGTAGGGTAAAATGTAGTTTTTTATGGAAATAAAATAAAGTTTTGAACCAGCAGTATTTGATAAATCACACAAGTGAGCCCAGAAAAGATGATAATTCTTCTTTTTTTCCTTTTTTACTTTGATGTAGAGCAAAATAGAGTATATGAAAGAAAATAAAATGCAATAGAGTATAATGTGGAGGTGTAAGATACAATTGTAGCAGATAGAAAATAAAGAAAAAGAACCATTTTACCTGTGAAAAATGAAACATACCTCTTGATTTCGTAGCATTACAGTTTGTCATTTGTGAGTAATGTGCAAAAGTGAATGACCAGTGACACAGTAAATGAAACAAAAGGAAAAGTCAGACTGGGTGGGTAGCCACTGTGGTTTAACACCTGCTGCCAGCCACCACATCTGCAGGATGGGGGAGAGGTCCAGAACAGTGAAAGTGAGGAAACCTGTGGGTTGTGGTAAATAGTTTAATAGGGAAAGCAAAAGCTGAGCACACAAGCAAAGCAAAACAAGGAGTTCATTCACCTCTCCCCAAATGCAGGCAGGTGTTCAGCCACTGCCAGGAGAGCAGGGCCCCACCACGGCAACAGTGACTTGGGAAGAACACCACACTCTGAATTTCCCCTTCCTCCTTCTTCCCGCTACATACTGAGCATAAATGGCATCACATGGTCTGGGATACCCCTTTTGTCACTTGGGGTCACTGGTCCTGTGTCCTCTCACAGCTTTTTGGGCACCTCCAGCCTCCTCAATGGTGGTGTGGCACAAAGAGCAGAAGAGGCATTGCTTCTGTGCAAGGAGTGCCCAGCCAGAACAAAAATATACCTGTTATCAACACTGTTTTCATAAAAAATCCAAACCGCCACTCCATACTGGACACTGTGAAAAAACCACTAGCTCAGTCATAATCAGCGCAGTATCTGTGGCCCACACAAATTATATGAATTTCATCATGGTGTGTAAAAGGGTCTTAGACACTCCAGATGATTCATACTGGAAAGAATACTTTACTGTAAACTGTCAGTTAACATAAACTGGAGAAACACAAGAGTCTTCAGCATAATTCTAGAACTTAGTTTAAAATTACCCTGCATATCTAGAAGAAAATATGACAGTACTGTCATAATAGAAAAGACAGATGTGGAAGAAAATATAAACTAATAGTAATAATAGTACAAGTTTTTCCATTATGAGACATCTGCATTTGAAATAGATTGCTTGGTTCTCATTCTATTTATGGAAAAGTGGTAGGTGAAATTAAAATGTTTTGTGTGCCATGAATAAAGGCACAGAGGATCACTAGAAAATGAGAAGATTGATATTTTTACCACAAAGACAGAGAGGTGCTCATGCAGGTTATTATGGTTGTATTAGCTGTTCACTAGAATCTGTTCCTCCTAATTTAACAGGAGCAGATCAGTAGGTAAAATAGATGGTTCTGTTACTTCTCATGTTTCTCTTTTATATGGTTCATGGAGTTTACATTAGATAAAGCCGGATAATTGGGCCAAATGTGCCTCTATACATATGGTTTCAAGTTTTCTGATGAAAACTTATTCAGTAGGCCTTTGTTTCCTTGACTACACACATTTCCACACATCTGCTTAGAAATCACAGTGTCATTTAAACTATTTCATCTGGACAACTAGGTCATTATTGCATTTGTATGCCCCCACCACCCTTATCTCTATAATTCATATAAGAATAATGCATCATTTATATTCATGTTTATGTTGCTGACCCACATGTCAAAATTGCATTGTGTGGTAGCTGCTGCCCAACCCAACTGTCTTTTTTGTTTTCTCAATGTCAACAGAGAAGTGTCAGTGTTCATCATTTGACTGCAGCCACTAATGCAGAACACTGGATTGCCAGTTCTGTTATACTTCCAGTTTGAAAAGTAAAACAGTATTTGCTAGTTCTTCCTTTCTAGTGATTTAATTAAAGAACTGTCCCACTTTGTGCAGAATTTTTTCGTGGTGAGGAAACAGCCCAGGTGCCCTGTCATGAACTGGTCTTTGGCATCCTCCCTTCCAATTTTCAATGCCTACATTTATCTTTGAAGTGAGTGTGGGGGGAGCTCCTCTTCTAGGTGAATTTTGCAGCCCATGACTTATCACTAAGTGGCAAGCCAGATCCCAGTGGGCAAATCTATCTTAGTTCAAGTGATGGTTGAGGTCTCTGAGGTGGAAGAGCAGTTCCAGACTTATGAGTGGAAAGCTAGAAGATGCTGAGTGCAGTGCTTGCCCCTTTTATGACACACAAGAACCACTTGAGGTGGTGAGGTGGTCAGTGTAGCAGAAGAGCCTTGTTATTGGCATTTGAACAGAGTCTGTGTCTTGGTACCCAGTGGTTGTGTAATCATGACCCAAATCACAGCCTGATGCCCCCTCTGAGCAGGAGAGAATATTTAGGTCTCATGGTGAGATTCCTGTTTAGCTTCTTCAAAAGGGAATATGTGCAAAAGAGAAAAACTGCTTTGCAAGCACAGTCTACAAACCAAATGCAGAAAATGGGCATAAGGGCAAGATTCACTTCAAAGCCATAGTTTTGTTAATGTAGAGATGTTTATAAAGCTATAGATATTCAGAAATTACGGGTAAATCTTAATCTAGTTCTTTTAAGCTTTTTCATTACACAAGAAAAAAAAAAGAAATTTAGTGTAAATGGAAATTGATACATTAAAAACTTATTTTCTTGAGGTATAATTGAGGCCAAGAGCTTAGCAAAATTCAGTGAAGGATTACACACATGTGGATAATAAGAACATTTGCTGTTATTTCACATGTATTAATTTTCTTTTTTTTTTTTTGACAGGATTTACACTTTAAAAATTCTATTAATTAATAGGGATTATGAAACTTAACATCTAGGAAGATTATTTCACTCCTGGGCACCACAGGGTTTATTTTTTCTCATTCGCTTTTTGATTGAAAGACAGAATTTGGGGTTTGACTGGTTATACCTGTAGTGTAGTAAGAGAGCTGTTATTCTAATATGCACTTTACAGTGCCAAGATAACTGTGTGGAGTTTTATCAATACTGAAAATTTTGATTACAAACTGAAACTAAGTTTTGAGGCATACAGAATAAGATGTGAACCTTGCTTTCAATATTATGCAACATTTTTTATATTATTCCTCTTTCTTCTTCATGCTTGCTAACATATAAATTACTCCTGTGGATGAATCAAAAAGGGATGAAAATGCTGCGGTTTCTAATCCTGCAGAGACTGCATTAGCAGGACATAAATTTCTACCAAATGCTTTGCTGTAGCTTTAAAAAGACTTCTTTTTTTTTTCTTGTCTGATATCTCTTGATTTTGGTGCATATCGCTCTCTTCCTTGAGAATTCTAGATATTTTAAAGTCAGCTCCCTGAAAGCTGTACTGATGGTAGTTTTATTTCCACAGATTCATTTAATCTATCTAAAAATTTGGAAGTTTAAAGTTGTAATGAAACAGCCTCCAAGAACGGCAAATTAATGTGGTTAAATGGGTATAAGTTGGTCATAATTTAGGATTTTTTTCTTTAGAGTGATTGGTCAGGCATATTCTAATGAATTCAATTGTATTCTACAAGCATGCAGTCTCTTGTGTATACCTTTTTTAGCTTTGTAGTCCTGACTGAAAGAGCATAACAATATTAGAACAATGTTTCATCATGATCTACCAAGGGAGTGAGGTATAAACAAAGGTTAGAGGGGAAGAACTTGATACCCACTAAAAATTCAAGTGCACAAGGAGAGAGTCTCTTTTCTCCTTCTTTTGTGGGGATATGAAACAATCAACTAAGTTTTTTTCTTTTTCCTCAAGTGGAAAATAGATAAAAACATCCGGTTTAATTCTAGGTATATTTAAAGTGGTGACCTGAAGCGATATTTTTTCTCTCAGTTTTCATTGTGAGGGTTCGTTTTACCAACGTCTGTTTCAGGATATTGACTATCTGGAGAGTAGGAACTTGTTTTGTGAAATTCAAGTTTTGGAGGTTGGAGCATGGAGACAATTTCAGGGATTTATGCACTCTCTAACATAACTCTATACTTCTTGGTGAATCTTGATTTTTGAGCACTTGGGAACAAAAAAAAATAAAATAAAGCGGTGTCTGGTGAGTTTGTTGTTATATTTCTATTTGATGAGTCATTGTCTTCTTTATGCTACATCATCACTGCAAAGTATTTTCATTCACTGAAATTTTATACTTTAATCTATGTAAATGAAAATACATTGTTGGAAAGGACAGTGCCCAGATGACAATTCTGCTGTTTAACTTTTCCGTTAACCCAGGAATTTGAGAAGTTGGTTGTACAAAATGTCAGAAAACAAAATCTTACTGTGTGATGAAAAACTGAAACACAGTGAATCTACTCATTAAACAATTATTTACAAATATGTCAGCAACTTATCCTAGGTTTTTTATTTGAAATTGCTTAGGAAGTACCTTAATTTAAGAAATATATCACATGTAGGCCGAAAGGTTAAAATTTATAATTTTGGCTTAAGAAATAGGGAGAGCAGGTATAGTTTTGGGGTTGGGGGTTTAGTTGTTTGTGGTTTTTAAATGAAATGTTCAGGTTTTTTTATATAAACCTCAGTAGCCATTCACAGTTGTGTCAAAATTCACATCTGTTAGTACACCTTGACATCAGACAAGATTGTTTTTTCTATAATATTAAAACTGTGATATGAAGGATCTCTAAATAAGATCCTTTAATATTCAGGTTAGATTAAAGTGTGAACATCAACTCTGGAACTCAACTGTTGATTAATCCTGAATGCGAACTCATTTATTCCAGCTTTTTAAAGGTTTTCCATCTGGTCTAAATTTTTTAATCAGTGGAAGGAGTTGTTCCCTCAAAGACTGATTATTTCCCTTCTAAAGCAGTTTAAACAAAATACTGACTGGGTTACCTAGGTACTCTCTTAATCCTAAAGAACTTGCCTAGCATCACCCAATGAACTAAAGACAAAGTAAGGATTTAAACAGGTTCCCAAAGTTTTAGACTGTTCTTATACATTTGATGGGAACTTTTTTTTAATGCTACTTACTGTGTAATTACAAATGTATAAACACATATATCTTTCAGAAACTGGCCTTAATTTAGAAAGGATTTGTCACCTTTTCTTCCCTCATCCAGCGCATTTGTTTTGCCATACATACAAAATAATTTAAGGTTGTTAGGTTTTGCTTGGGGTTTATATTTGGGGTTTTGGTTTTTTTTCTGTTGTTTGCCTATTTTTATGTTGTCTTTGTTTGTTTGTTGGGTATTTTTAATTATACAAGCTTCACGTTTTCAAATCTGTCTGGTGCAAGTCTAACTACTACATTCTCTTGCTATATCTGAATGTTCTTTGAGACTTCATCATTAAGAAAAAAATTCTTAATTAAAATCTGTATTTTTGGTATTTGTCCATCTTGAACTTGCGGGCTGTTGTGTGTAAAAACTTATCCATCTTTCATAAACAAAAAAAAATAAATCAAGACTTTTCTGATAAAATTTCATTTAGTAAGCAAAACAATGTCTGAATTCAAAAAAATGCATAGTCATAGATGCTTCTTCATAATGATTTCTCAAAAATGAATGAAACATATGCAGTGAGATTTCCTGAAATAGTTCAATATATTGTTACCAGTTGTTTGGACTTCTGTTTGGACTTGTACTTTAATTCCTTTTGCTATAGTACTTTTAAGATAATACTTTTCCTTGATACAGGGAAACATTGACTCTTTTAGACTACTCCTATTATTTATTTACATACAAAACCATTAGTATATCTTATGCTTTAGAAAAGAATTATAAAATCTTAATCACTTTCCCTAAAGGTGTATAATCTGTGGAAGATTGTCATGCTGACTGTACTGTAAAGTTACCATTGATTTTCATGATGATCATTAGGTGCTTTTGAGAATATCATCCAATCACTGAAGTTTCAAGGTACTGGTATGTAGTTGACTAAAAGCAAAGTTTTGTATCTCTTGTGCATGTATAATTAATTTTATACTATCCTTTTGTCATTTATCTACTCCTCTTTCTGCAGGAACTATCATAATGATTAAATGTCCTGAGTAAAACATGTCAGCTCTTATTATAGGAGAAGAATTTGTGGTGAGGGAAATAAAATTACAATGTGTAAGAAAATAACATAAATTATGCCAATGGACTTAATTAATCAGATGGTGTTGCATCTTCTTAATCAAGACACTAATCTGTAAGCAGTTTCCACCATCACCACTATCAAAAGGTACTAGAGTTTATTATTATTATTTCTGTGTTATGATCACTGCAAAAAATGGAACAGATGCAATTGTCCCTCTGATGTAATTTTGACCTTACATTTGGGTAAAAAAGCACAGAAACTCCTAAACAGCATAGCAATAAACAAATCCATCAACAAAATAACAAAATTGTTAACTAGAGTTTTGTTGATCAAAAACCACAAAATGAGATGTAAAAAAAGAATTTGCTGTACCCATCTATGACTCTTTAATTGCTTGTTCCTATTTCATAAAAAAACTTCTCAGGATCTAACTGCAAAACTGGGGACTTAGACTGCTTAAATGTTTTGAAAAACAGCTTTCTATCATTCAGGGCTCCTTTATAGTTCTTTTCGAGTATAATCCATTTTTCATTTCATCACTAAATGTGATGTGGGTCTGTTAGAAGAAGTGCACAGCACAAAGAAACAGAGAAAAGTAGTGAGGCAAAATGAAACAGTGTAAAGAGGGAAAAGATCAGAGATGTCAGAATGTAGTCATCATATGGCCTCTAGCTGAGAACTTATTTAAGAGAGAGGCCAACCTGTAAATGTAATCAACAGTATTAATGATGATGATAATAATGTAATAGTAGCAATAAAAAGGATTATCTCTGAATGCATAACTGCAATTTTTATTTATATTCTATATAACACATTTAAAGAAATAGAATACATGGAAATATGAAAAATACTTTGGAAGCATATTACTGAAAAATATCCTTTAGTTATAATAAACCCATATTTCCTGAAGAATTGCATAATCATTACCACCTCTTTTATGCTGAAACACGAAAATTGGATAGCAGTTTTTTATTTCTGCAATTGCATCTGGAAAAAAAGAAAGATATTGGAAAACTTTTGAAAAATGCATTTGAAAACATGGCTTTGATACATTCTTGTAGGTCTGCATGCATTGAATATACAGAACTTTTTGTTTTGCTCTTTGGTGTAATGTTGTGACTTACAGTTGCTAAGGGAATAGAAAGCTAAAAATCAAAACAAGATTGGCACAGGCTGTTTTGCAAACACATTATTCAGATCTTAGTTTCTCATTCGTCTCTCTTTAATGATTGACAAAGACTTCTTTCAAATGTGGAATGCACTAGCTGTCATACGTGCAAACCATTCATTATAGGAAGCATAAAATAACAAATGCATCCATGTATTTTAATTGTTTAGTCAAGGCTATTGGACATGTTGGTTTGTTGTCCCCTGATTTAGCGTCAAAGACGAGGAACATATCAAATTGTGCCACAGAGCCTCACACAAAGAATAGCTGTCTTGAATCAGCTTGATGAGACTCCATCATAGAGATATCAAGTAAAGGTATGGATTAGAGTAAAATCAAAAACCAAGCATGTTGCAGAATATCCAGAATGCAAAAAAAATATTATGTCTCCGGTTCTATAAAAAATTGATTATAATTGAAATATACATATCTGAATTCTAATATAGTTGTGCCTTTCTACATGAGATTAGTTTAGGATATACTGCTGGAAAAGGATCATGTAAACTGAAAATAGTTGCAAAACTGGGAAACCTAATCATTCAGTGTGGTCTGCTTAGTGCAGGATCTAACAAAAACAATCTGTAAAGAAAGGAATTGTGGTAGTTTAATCTGGAGAAGAGGAAATACGACATGAATATGATAAAAACAGAAGTAAAGTAAAGACAAAAGAATGAAACCACCGTCCATGAGCCCTTCTGAATAGGACAAGCAGTAGCAACCACATTCGAGCCAAGAAAGATTTTGAATATAACATAACAAGATGTTTTTAAGGGTAAAAAGCACTTCAATATACTGGCCAGGGCAGTCCACAGATTTTCTTTTGGAAGCTCCAAACAGAAAATTAGTCATGTCAGGTCTGCCCATATGTCTAATGAGTCCTTGAAATGGTTCTATAATACAAATTTTGATTCCTATATCATTATGTTATGTATTATAAGCTTGAATTATTTCACCATAGATGGGTGTTGATATCAAATAAATAGTTTCTAACCATCTGCAATGTTGGTGACTGTTACTTGTGACCAGTTTTGGCAAAAGCAGAAATGATTGGCTGTCATAAATGTAGCACAATGACACATTATATTCTGCTCTAAATTTGTCTTAGAATTCCATTTATCCGACATCCTTCTGTTTACTTATGCTCAGTAGATACTAGATTTTTGGAATAAAATTGTACATGATTTCTATGACTTGTAAAGTGTGTGAATAAAAAGCAGTACAAGTTTTACCGAAATTCTGTTCAAATTCAGCAGACTCTTGGAACTGACCATTTTTCCCTTGCAAAAGTAAATTGTTCAACCGGATTAGAATCAGACCGGCAAACCCTCAAGGTCAAAGTATATTTCTGGTGTGTATCTTTGACAGATAAAATATCTCAGGTAAAAGAATCATAGAACACGTTGAGTGGGAAGGGACACAAGGGATTATTGAGTCCAACTCCTGGCCCTGCATAGGACACCCAAGAGTCACACCATGTGCCTGAGAACATTGTCCAAACACTTGAACTCAGACTTGGTGCTGTGATCACTGAACTGGGGAGCCTGTTTCAGTGCCTGATCCTCCTTTGGGTAAAAAAACTTTTCCTGATGTCCAACCTAAACTTGCCCTGACACAACTTTAGGCAATTTCCATGAGTCCTGTCACTGGCATTAAGTGAGGAGATTGGTACCTGCCCTTCTGCTTCCACTCTTGAGGATGTTGAAAACCACAATGAGGTCTCCCCTCAGTCTCCTCCAGGCTGAACAAGCCAAGTGACCTCAGCCCCTCCTCTTAAGGAGGACAAAGTTGGCCCTCCTGGGTGCCAGGGCACTGCTGACTCATGTTTATCTTGCCGTGGACCAGAATCCCTTGGTGCCTTTCCACTTTCCAGCTTCTCATTCCCCATCCTCATACACACATGCAGGGCTGCCCCATCCTTGGTACAGAATTCAGCACTTGCCCTCGTTAAACTTCACGTGGTTGTGATTGCTCATCTCTCTAATTTGTCAAGGTCACTCTGCAGGGCCTCTCTGCCCTCAAGGGCAGCTCCTCCCAATTTCGTGTCATTGGCAAATTTACTATTCTTTCAAGTCATGTGTCCAGGTCATTAATGAAGCTATTAAGAGAAATAGGCCAAGGATGGAGCTCTGCAGAACCCCACAAGTGAGCAGCCTGGTGTCATTCACTGTCACTCTCTGTGCCTGAGCCACGAGCCCATTGCTCACCCATCACATAATACGGTTATCCAGCTGTGTGCTGGACATTTTGTCCAGAAGGATCCTGTGACAAACAGTGCCAAAAGCTTTGCTGAAGTCCAAAAATATCACACCTACTGGCCTTCCTAGATCAACTGGGTGGGTTACCCTGTTGGAGAAGGAAATCATGTTCAACAAGCAGGTCTCCTCTCTCATGAAGTTGTGATGGTTGTAACCAGTGACTGCTTTTT
>VXBU01001474.1:148858-187204 GCA_013400315.1 Bombycilla garrulus
GGCCTCTCCTCTCCTCTCCTCTCCTCTCCTCTCCTCATTATTCATTCATACATCAATCTCTCATCCTTCAGTTTTTGGTTTTCCATAAGCTCTCTTGTTGTTTTTTCCTTTTCATGGCCAAATGTTGTGGTTTTTTTCTCCTTACAGAGCAGACCAGTGTCTGGAAACACACCATCCAGTGTTGTCTCTGGATGGACAATAGGAAAGGAGCTTCCTTGCTCAAGCACCTCCAGATATTGAATGATCCAGAGGAGTCACAGTCATGCATGACCAGGTTTCTGAGGCTTTGACACTTGGCTTTCCTGAAACCTAGAGATCTAAATCAGTGACAACTGCTGAAAATGAGCTCTAACACAAAAGGCAGTGCTAGCTTTCTAAAACTAGCCTTCAAAAGAAGAACTGGAATCTGGCCTTAGGTCTCAGATAGCACTTGCAAGTGTGTGTGCATGCTTATGCATTACTAAATCGATAATATATTGACAGGGCAAAGTTATTACACTTTCTACTGGAATATTATACATCTATATAATAGATAAATATTTCTCAGAAAATGTGCTTTCTGGCTGTCATTATTTCATCATCAGATCATGCTTGCAAAGAGTTTTAAACCCATGTACTTATTATAATCTGTGTTACTCAGTGAGGTTTGGGGACTTTACTCCACTAAAATAAGGCTTTTATTAAATGATAAAATTACTGGTCCTGAAACCACGCATGGCAGTGTCTAAAAAGACTTCAGAAGATGGAGGTGTTCTGAAGTGTTGTTAACCACAGCAAAGCACTATTATTGTATAATTTATTACTATCACTTTTACATGAAGTTCTGAATTTGATGCAGAAGACATTCAAATCTATTATGCAAAGGATGACTTAAATGCGGATTTGTGGAAAAAATGCCAGGCAGTTTGGGCAAGGTATCAGCACTCTCCCCTAGCTGTATTTCTACAAGTAAATGCACCCTTAATAATGAGCATCTTTCACATCACTCATGGACGGTTTATAACAAAGATTTAACACTGAAAAACCCAGCGATATCATAGCCTGTTATAGTTATCCTTGCTAGTTAAAACTGCACAAGACACACACATTTGGGCAGCTAATTTCTATTTGGATTAAAAAATATTTCTGCTAGGATCCTAGGTTTAGTCTAATAGGTAAGACTTCCTCAGGTTTGCAGACCTACACCCTCACTAGTATAAAAAGATTGGCTGATAAAGATTTTCTGTCACTTGCACTTCCACTCATGAAGAAGGAGAGGAACTTTCACACTTGGTCATAGTAGAAAGCCCTCAACTCCCACAGTGAAAGAGTCTATTTATGCAGCAAGAAAAAATGCTTATGGATATTTCAGCCAGATGATCTGTTCCAGGTGTTAGAAATAGACAAAGCAGTTCAGATTCCTACAGAAAATATAAGAATCTATCAGTATATAGGAAGTTTCCATAGGATTGGAAGAAGATCCTAAGTAGAAAATACACTATAATGGAATATTGGAATTAAAGAATGTGGTGTTGTGACAGTTTTGCTTTTTTTTCTTTTTATTTTTTTTTTCAGTTAGGCAGTTGAAATTAACTGAGACAGGAAAACTTAAGCTATGTTTGCCTCTGAAGTGTTAATTTGTTGAAACACATCTTCCCCACAATTCTATGTTTTAATTCAACAGATACAGAAGAACCAGACTTATCACACAGAAAAACAGTAGGACTGAATTGACATTTATGACCCTTTATGAGTCAGGAATATAGCTTAGTTTTTTTGACCTATTGTGCTAGGCTGACCCTGGACAGATGCAGCCAGGTGCCCACCAAAGCCACTCTGTCACTTCTGTCTCAGCTGGATGGGAAAGAGAAAATAGAACAAGAGGTTTGGGGGTCAATATAAGAACAGGGAGAGAGAGATCCCTCACCACATACCATCATGGGCAAAACTAGACCCAGCTAGGGGAAATTATTTTATCACAAATGAAATCAGAGTACGATAACGAGAAAGAAACCCAAATCTTAAAAACACCTTCCTCCCTCCCTCTTTGCCAGGCTTAACTTTATTCCCTATTTCTTTGGTCAGTTCATCACACATTGTCCCTGTCTCTTCTTCCTCCTCAGAGGGAGAATTCCTCACTCTTCCCCTGCTCCTACCCACAAACAAACTCCAAAACCTTGCCACATCAACCTCATACATAATGTTTTTAAATACACAGTTGTTTGGAGATAGAAGATATTTTGTTTCTGCGTCGGTCTCTGAGCACATTATTGTCAGAGAAAGGAGAGTCCTTCCAGCATGGGGACCTCACAGCTGCTCATCACACACTGAACTATTTGGGTTCTCAGGCTGGGAAATTGATTTGTAAAAAGAAGTAGTTGTTTTTTCGGGGATAAATCTCACCAGTGCTTAAACTTGAACTCTTTTAATAACTCTCTTTACCTAGAAAGATGATTTCATGTTTGGTTTATTGACTACCTCATATTGCCTATTTAAAACAAAATGTGATAGTTTATTATATCATACTGTATAATATTGTGTAGGGTAGGTCAACAATATAGCAGTTGAACTCATGGGAAAACTGAACATTACAATGAATTGTGATCTTGAAGTCTATTATGATTTTATTTTTAAGAGTTGATGAATATCAAAACACCTAATTTATCTGAAATGAGGCATATGCTAATGTTCCAAAACATTCAAGAGGACATCTGTAGCAGCATATCTCTTCTAGGTATATTGTTCTTGATGACTAGCAAATGAAGATTGTAGAGAGTTGAGATCAAAAAGAAAAGTCATCTCTACAGTATAACATCCCCTTGCATTAAACCATTCCAAGTGTAATGCTTCTAATTATATTTGCATATTATGACTAAAGAGCAAGATTCATAAATATAATGAATCAGAGAAAGTTCCTGAAATTAAGAAGTTATTTTGATTTACATCAGCTAAAGTTGGGCCAGAGGTGCAATTTACAAAAATCATTGATTACTTTCATCCTACCTTCTTAACTGTTGCATATTTTATTGTACTAATACTTCTTACAGTAACTACAGTATTAAATTAGAATTTCAACATTACTATCTATGAAATCTTGTGCATATAAATCAGGAAACTAAAGTGAAAGTTTAACATACTAAATCAGAACTCTGAAATTTAAGATTTTAAAATAAGTTTTATATGCAGCATACATAAATCAGCACAATATCCATGATTCTGAAAGTAAATGTGCATAAATCAAAATGCTGACAGTATATATTAATGAACCATGGCAAATAAGTTATACTTAGAAAATGTTTCTTAGTGTGGCAGTTTTCAGTTTTATTTCACAGCAGATAGGCTTGCTTGAAGCAGTTCTTTCTCTTGTTCATTTTTGATGCAACAAAAATACCAACTGCACTCATCATTCAAGAAAAGAAACCAGCAGTCAAAAAATTAAAACACCAGACATGGATCAAATGTTTAATACACCTAAATTGTCAACTAACATAAAATCAAGGATGTGTAACAACTGGAGGTCAAGTACCTAGTTCAGCTTAATACAACTTAAACTGTGTATAGACACAGAGTTTCCTTTTATCTAGGTAATTTTAAAGACTTAGAAACACCCAGCTAGAAAATGAGATGGCTGAGTTTTAGTCAATATTCAGTTCTGTGTTTAGTGTTTTGTTTATTGTTGCCGTTCCCAAGTCCTTCCCATAGCATGAGTCAAGGAGTAAAACTGTGATAATTTCTCTGTCCACTGAGAATTGACTTCAGTGCAATCTGTTTGGTGAAATAATGGACCTGCGCCTAAGTTAGAAGGCAGCTTCATATTTATTTCAGAGATAACATCCTTTAGGACAACATATTATAGCTTTTATTATAGATTTATACTAACATACCAGATAGAACAGGACCTGGCAATGATCAGCTATGCAGCCTTGTCACTGGGTAGGCTGCTGCTTCGTCATCATCAGCTCTAAGGACACTTCCATGCATTGTTTTAACTTCTTTGCTCTGACCTTCATTCATGCATCCTTTCACTCTCAATTTGCCCATCTCAATCCAGTCATACTTTGCAAGTTAGATAATTCTACAGTCCTTCTGCCTTTTTTAAAATTGTTATTCACACTTATGCATCACCCAGAACTGCTGAACTCAGTACAGGTTTTGAAACAAGAGTTGTATGTTGTTCAAAAAGCTAATGTGGGAGAGATCCTGCTCATTGTGATTTTTGGTGGAATTTTGTCCCCAGCCCTGACATAGTGAGCATCACAAAAAAGTTTTGCATTCACTGTACCCTATGAGCACAAGGTTACAGAAAGTGTAACAAAGCTTGTTGTCAAGAAAATTCAGTCCCTGTGGAAACTTTGCTCACCTTAACACTAGTCAAGACAAATATAGAAATTGAGCCTTGTTTTGAAAATCATGGATTTACTTCAGAATTACTTATACTCTGTGACCATAAACACATTGTAGTTGTCATGAGTGTCACTTCCTATTAGATGTGTTCCTTCACCCTTTCTGCATATCTTGCTCTGTGTTTTCTTCTTTAATATGAAGAAATTCAAATCCTGTAGTATTTACACAGCTCTTTCAGTAGAAATCTAACTTGTAATAAAGTATAAACTGAAGAGATCTGGGGCAGTTACTCGTAACCCCAAAAATCGTTAATTACAGTGGGAATTAGATACCCACATAATTCTGCAAATCTGGTCCTTTGCGCATGGTGGAAGGCAGATACCACATGGCACATTTTACAGATGGATCTGTGAATAAGTGCCACAGAGGTATTTCAGCTTCCTTTCGCCAGCTGACAAACAGAAATCAAACGCAGATGTTTCAGCGGGAAGAGGGAAAGAGAGGGAGAGAAGTCAATTCTCAAGGAGTACATGGAGCCAGTCTAACCCTCTGGTGTATGAGTTAGAAAAGCAGGCATATGTGTAACTGGGGAATTTTTCCAGACTCGTTTAAAAAGACGTGATGAGCTCAATATTGTCAGCATGAAGTTGAATCCTTCTGTGTATAACAGTGGAGCTTGCAGCATTGGAGGTAAATTCACAGAGCACAATAAACAGGAATAGCTTACACAAGAGATTTTTATCATACATAATTTCTTATTTTCTTTAAACCTTTGAGGTAGTAGTGTATTGCGAAAGAGTAGGGGAAATGTGTGTTACATTACTTGTTTTCCTTTGTTACTCTTCTGTCTTTCCACTATATGAAATCAAATTGGAAAGCAATTCAAGAAAACCATTAAAGAGGAGGTTGAGTTCATAAAAGGGTGATTCACCTGTGTTAATGACTAGAGACAAACATGTCATGTTTACATGAATATTCATATATATGTAAAATCTAGGAAAAAACCAAAGTAAAACGTCTTAAATAAATTTATTCAACAGGGAGAGTCAAGAATTTTGGTGTCTTTTTAAAGAAGAAACAGTGGAAGATGTCTTCATGTATTTTTCCCTCCAGGAAGAAAAATAGGAAGCATATTCTAGGTCATATAGTCCTTTATCCTACATGTGGGGGAATCATTCTTTTTACATTGCTGTTTCATATTCAATGCAGCAATACAATTCCTTTGGAGAGTGAGCACAAAGAAATGAGACAGACAGGGAGACGAGCGGAAGGCCATAATTTCTTTACTGGGAGCACATGAGACTGCTGAACTGGCTGACTTTTCTTAGGACACCTTAAGTGCCTTCCTATGGCACAAAAAATATTTCTCTCTTACTAAGGGGAAAAGTAGTACATGCTCATGAAGGAATGTTAAAAACATTAAAGTTTTATCCTTAATTATCCTTAATTTTCATGGTATCTGTGTGTTTGGATCTACTAAATTCCCAACTCTGTTGAACAGCTTTCACATCTCAGTGACTCAGAACAAGGTATGTCATTACTCTGACACCAACTTTCCTTTGTTACCAAAAGCTGTGTGACATCCGTGCCAGTTCTTGGGAATCCATGTGCACCTGTATATCCCTTTTCTATATTTAGCCCTCTCACAGTAACTGTGCAACACTGAAGAGTGCTTGCGAAACCTTCTCTAAATACCCATTCTGAGAAAAATTTGTTCTTGATTATATTGAAGGCATCTACAGCTGAAATCAAAGAACACCTGGATTAATAACATAAATTTCTAGCAACTTCTGGTCAAAAGAACAGATCAACACATGTTCCCTGTAAGCCAAGTCATCATGATAGAAGTTGCAATCTTGCAATGGAGAGATTAGTGCATGAGAAACATGAAGTGCACAGAAAGAAAAAAAAAAAAGAAAAAAAAGAGATAGCTACTGTGCTGTGGGAAATATGTCCATGGGCCATACAAAAACTATCTTTTGAGCCACTTTTTCCTGAATTTCCTGTAAAATTCTAATTGTACTACACATACTAAATGTCACATCAGCTATTCATTTCTTTTCTGAAAAATGTATGTAAACTCTTTTTTTTCCAGCTATTTCCAATGTAAGGCCAAGGCAAATGGATTAACCTGTATTATCACATAATTACTTGTATCACAACTTTCTTTGGCATACTTGTTTTCTTTGATAATTCCAACAAAGTAGCTCCTACATTTTGATTAAATTAATGAGAATGTGAGAGTAGCAATGTGAGAGCAGCATGTGCTACACAGTATTGTTTTACAAGAGGATATTAAGGACCAGGCTATAGCTCACCAATTTAGATCTTTAATATTTCTATTGCTAGAGTGATAATAAAGTTTGCTCCTTTGCATAAAATAAATTGAATGGTACTCACACAGTTGCACTTTCTTCTACACAGAAAAACAATATCCATCATTTTTTATGAATATTAACCACAATTAAAATCAAAATAGATGGGTGATAAAATATGTTTATAAATCAAAATAACCATAAGATGTATAAGTTTTATGCATATGAATGTTCTTTTCTTGAACACAGCTGAATGAGCAAACATTTGCTGCTATTTTAACCTTCTTTTTTTTTTCTTGTATTTTACCCAAGGGATTTTGTCATTTCAAAAAAGAAAAACAAGACCCAAATATTACCTCACTCCAATATGTATATCTCATCTTCTGGGGAGCCCAGAACTGCATACAGATCTCCAGAGGTGTCTCACAGGGCTGAGCACAGGACAAGGATCTCCTTCCTCAGCCTGCTGTTGGTGCACTGCCTCCCTGGCCACAAGGTGAGCACAGCAGCTCGGACACTCTCTGCAAGGTCACTGTGACACAGCTCTCAGCCCCAGCGCCTGGACTCTGCCTCCACTGTCCCCATTTCTTAGGTTCAGACAAGTGGAGAAACTAAAGCAGCATGTTCAGAGCAGTTTGTGTGTTTGCAGAAATACTGTAACCAATGGCAGGTTAATGCTGAACAAAGCTTGATGGGGCTCACAGTCTGTTTCGGGATGCAGCCATGACCAGTGAAAATCCAGAAGCACCCTGATCCCTGCTGAGAATAAAGCCCGCTACTACAGATGAAACAGCAGAGATTCAACAGTATGCATGGCAATTAGCAGGTGCAGCAAACATCAGCTGGTATTTCAACCAATCCCCTATGGCTTCAGATTTGGAAGCAACCAGAAAAATCTTATTTGTACATTAGTGTTTTGTTCTTTGGGGCACTGAGTTTGATTTGATATTCTTGTGATGTTTGTACTGTGGAATCATTTGTCCTTTCACTCTCGTGAAGAATGGCGGCTCTGATATTTTGTCAAATTTTAGTAATACTTTTATAAACATCAAAATATTATGAGATTAAGGCCTCAGGAAATTAAATATGTTTTGATTCTGGCTACTGTGATAAAAATGAATGAAAAATATGGTTCCAGAGAATAGTTATTTACTATAAGAAAAATTAAGTAGCTGTGTATCTTTCATTTTAATCAGCACATGTTATCTAATTAACATACTCCTTTTTTCTTTAGTCTGTGTAGTACTAAAAGCAGACTTAGATGTATAATCAAGCTCTGTAAAATGCACACCACTGCAGGGTGTGCATTTTACAGAGCTTGCCACACCAGGGCACTGTTTATGCCCTGCTTTCTTGATGTGTTTCCCCCATTTCAACCCCAGTCTCCACACTCCAGTACAATGGCAATTAATATAGAGTAAGACTCAAACCATCTTCTTCCTGTATCTCAAACTCCCTTCTTTCCTGGAAAATATGAGAAAGTGTCAAAACAGGTGAAACACTGTAACCTTCAGATCCAACCTTGACAAGCTTGTGGTGTGGGCCCATAAAGGCCAAACCCAAGGTCCTGCTTCTGTGTTAGGATAGTCCCTGATATCAATATGGACTGTGGAAAAAATGGGTTTAGAGTAGCCCTGCAGAGAAGGACTTGGGCATTTTGGGAGGTGAAAAACTGGATTTGAACTAGCAGTGTGTGCTGGCAGCCCATCCTGGAGTGCATAAAAAAGAAGTGTGGCCAGCGGTCAAGAGAAACTATTTACCCCGTCTGCTCTCAAAACCCACATCTAGAGTATAGAGTCCAGTCCAGGGACTCCAAGTAAAACATCATTAATCCTTAGGCCAGAGGGAGGCCACAAAATTGATTGAGGGCTGGCAGCTCTCCTCTGGAAACAGGCAGAGAGAGCTGTCTTTGCTCAGCATGGAGAGGGCTTTGGGGAGACCTTATTGTGGCCTTTCAATATACAAAGATGGCTCATAAGAAAGGTGGAGAGAAGCTTTTTACCAAGGCCTGCAGTTACAGTGCAAGGATTAATGGGATTAGACTGAAAAAAAAAAGGTAGCTAGAAAGGTATAAGGGGGTGGATATAAGGAAGAAATTTTTTACGGTGGGGGAGGTGAAGCCCTGGCACACAGATTAGCCAGAGAAGTTTTCAGTGCCCCATCCCTGTAAATGTTCAAGTCAAGGTGGGGCTTTGAGCAACCTGGCCTAGGGGAATGTGTCCATGCCCACAGTAGGGAGATTGGGACTAAGAGATTTTTAAGGTCCTTTCCAACCCAAACTGTTCAATGATTCAGCGGCACAAGGCTCTAGCTCTTGATTTAGAGGTCAATAGTTACCCATTACTATGAACTGGGGATTTTCAAAAATGAAACAGAGATGACCTTGAGCAAAATGGCCTCCCTGTCAGATCAGAGATAAAATGCCATGATGCATCTTAAACTGGAATAAGGCAAGCACTGGTTCACAACTGATCCTGATTCTAGCTGAATTATAAAAGACTACAGGTATATGTGTTACTACTCAAGCTATACCTCCTGCACCACTAAAAATCCAAGGAGGGAAGAGGACTATCATATTTGGGAATAAATTAGATGGTGCAAATAAAACTAGGATTTAAAGGTAAAATACAGTGTCAAATTTAAGCTAAACATGAAGAAAATAATCTTCTTAACAATAAGAACTTTAAGACAGTGGAATGTTCTCTTGGGAAAGAGATGGAAAGCCTCTCACTTCAGCAGTGCAGATGGAAAAGTGTTTTAAACGTTGTTTGATCTGTGATAGAAAGAAATTGGTGAGTCATTACAGTGCACTTTGAAGTCCTACAGAAGAAGATTTTTTAAAAATCTATGCCTTCCAGTCAAGTGATGTAGTTGCCTCACTGCTCAGCTCCTGATATGGAGATAACCACAAGAATTTTAAGAACTGATTTTTATGTGATGCCTGTTACCACTAGGACCAGAAGCAAAATGTTATGGACAGATGAACAGATTCATGTGGTTTTCCTACCAGCTACCTAAAGGGCCAGCCAGGCAGTATAAATTACTCCATCCCACAGTTGCATTTGACCTCCTTTCTGCAATGAAATTGCCCTGGATATGTCTATCCTGAGTGCAGGGAAAGAGCAGCGAGTCAGGTGTATATCAACTACCCACACTGATTATTTAAACACCCTGGCCCAGAACTGCTAGGGATGAGCACAAAACAATACAGGTTCCAATCACAGCTGAGGCAGACTCCAGAGTGTCTGCAGCCCTTTCAGGAGTCTTGGCTGCCTCCTGTCCCCTCCCTGGGAAACTCACACTGACCAGACTGCAACAAGGTATTGCTGCTTTTCCTGCAAGCTCTTGTTCTGGCTTCATGGTAAAATTGACTCAAGAGCCAGTCAAGAATTTTTTCCCCCCACATTTTCTTGAAAATAATAATAATAATAAAAAGTATTCCTAGAACTTTTGCTGAAATTTGGGGTGACTTGGTGAAAAGAAGATAAATAGGCAGAGGTAGAAAAGATTCTTTTTCTCCTGAGAAGAGTAAAACAGATGAAAATTCTGGTTTCAAATGAAATATTTTAACTAATTCACAATTTTAGCTACTTTACTTCTTGCCACAAGTGTCCATGCTGCTAACTTCAGCACAGTGTGAGAAGTCACACCCTTTTCCTGTGTTGATCAATGCAGGGGTGCCTGCACAACCCACTTTTGGCAAATTATCTGTTCCAGTGAGAACCTGAGACTGTGAGTAGTGAGAACGTGTGACTACATGTGTCTTTGTGTATGTATTGAATACAGAAACCTGGTTTTTACAATATTCACCCAAAACCGATCATGCTCAAGAAGAAAATGATTGTCAGCTGGATTAAATAGTAATGGGGGAATTACAAAGAGGATTTGATACAAAGAAGTAGTCACTGGGAATAGTATAAAAGAAGCATGAAAATTCATAACCAGAGGGAAAGACCTTGCAGTGGAAAGGACAGAAATGAAACCTGATTTGGCAGTGACAGAAATTGCCCTGGGGCATCACAGCTCCTGCCCAGCCCACAGGGATGTCCCTGTCAGTGTCCCTGCCTGATGCAGGGAGGGTCCTGAGTTGGGGAACGAGTGGCTGTCCCCTGCAGGCTATGGACAGCAGGTGGGGCCCATTGCAGGTGTGTGCCAACAACCTCTTTGAGCCCTTTCCCATCATTGTCAGGTTCCTGGGGCTTCCACCAACCCACAGGAGGAGAATGCAGGCAGGGCAGCCTCCATGCCCAGGTGGGTGGGGGTTAGTGGTTACACCCCTGTCTTGGCGGGAGTGTGAACATAATCACATGTGTGCATATATGGTATGAAGATTTTGGGACTAGTTACAAAAGAATGTTTAGGATGTTGGTTTTATTATTATTATTATCATTATTGGCATTATTGTGTTTGTTTGTTGTTTCTTTTGAAAGTGTGTAATATTGCAGATTATCTACTGTATTAGATATGACTTCTGGATGTATTGTTTGTCGATTGACAGTTATCTACATGTTGTTCAGAAATCAATAAACTGCTTTGATTCTTTGATTTAATTTAGACTTCATGAAATGAATACTTTTTCCCTTTGTCTATCAGAAAACTTTCAAAGAATTTCTACTGGCCAAAGGAAAACCTGCAAAAAAACTTTGCAAAATCTGCCAGAATGAGGATCTGGAGAACTTACATGCCAGTCAGCCTGACCTCAGTGCCCAGCAAGGTTATGGGTCAGATCTTCTTGAGCGAGATCACACTGCACATACAGGACAACCAAGAGATCAGGCCCAGTCAGCATGGATTTTAGGAAAGGAAGGTCCTGTCTGAACCACCTGATCTTCTTTTATGACCGGGTGACCTGTCTGGTGCATTGAAGGCTGTGGGTTTTGTCTGCCCAGGCTTCAGCAAAGCCTTTGGTACTGTTTCCAGTAGCATTCTCCTGAAAAGCTGGCAGCCTACAGCTTGGACAGGTGAACTCTTCACTGGGATGAGAACTGTCTGGATAACCAGATCCAGAGAGGTGGGAATTTGTGCTGCATCCAGTCAGTGACCAGTCCCTAGCGGTGGTTCCCAGGGTTCAGTATTGGGTCCAGTGCTGCACAATAACTTTACTGATGATCTGGATAAGGGCATAGAGTGTACCCTCAGTAAACCCACAGGTGACACACAGCTAGGTGGGCTTGATGGTTGCTGATGGGTAGGAAGGCTGTGCAGAGGAACCTGGACAGGCTGATAGAGGAAATGAGACCAGTGGCATGGGGTTGAAGAAGACCAGTGCTGAGTCCTACACTTTGGCTGCAACAAACCCCAGGCTGGGGAAAGAGTGGCTGGAAAACTGCCAAGAGGAAAAGGAGCTGGGGGTGCTAGGTGACAGCTGAACATGAGCCAGGTGTGCCCAGAAGGCCAGGAAGGCCAATGGCACCTGGCCTGGATTGTCCCCTGTACTGGGCACTGGTGAGGCCACACCTCAAATCCCGTGCCCAGTTTTGGGCACCTCACTACAAGAAAGGCACTGAGGGGCTGGAGTGAGTCCAGGGAAGGGCAGCTGAGCTGGGGAAGGGTCTGGAGCACAGGTCTGATGAGGAGCAGCTGGGGGAGCTGGGGGTGCTCAGCCTGGAGCAAAAGAAGGCTCAGGGGCACTTTATTGCTCTCCACAACTGCCTCAAGCTATGCTAGGGGTGGTTCAGGTTGGGCATCAGGAGGAATTGCTTCATGGAAAGGGTTGTTAAGGAAAGGGTTGTTAAACATTGGAATGAGCAGCCCAGGGAGGTGATGGAGTCACCATCCTCGGAGCTGTTCAAGAAATGACTGGATGTGGCACTTGGTTCCATGGTCTGGTTGATTACTCCAAATGTTGGACTCAATGATCTCAAAGGTGTTTTCCAATCTAAATTATTCTATGATTCTATGGAAAATTGAAAATTTTAAAAATAACTTCTTAATGGCACAAATATTCATTTTGTATCACATTATTTCTTCTATCAGTCTCAAAACGTGGTGTTGGATACATAAGATAATTTTACATTACTTTCTCTTTAAAGGTTTTTGTGAATTTTTCATAGGAGACACTGAACAATCCATCAGATTTTGGCAAAGATACATGTTTACCCACAGACACAACATGAGGCATGTGGTGTAAAAAACTTCATAATTCTATTTTATGCATTAAGATCAATTCCTCCCTAACTCAAATGCCAGAGCTGGAAAAATAATTTAAATTCTGTCCTCAAAAAAATATTAGATATTTTATTTCAAAATTTTTGTTATAGATTTTTGCAGAATGAAAGTGTAAATCATAAGACTTACAAGAGGATACATGAGTTTACAAGAAGCCTCAGAACAGTTTTCAATAGGTCTAAATTGGCCCTTGTTAAATGAAATCTAGTGTCATTTCACACCATCCAGTGAAATTTTATGCTAAGACTTTGTATGATAAATTGCAACAATATGAAATCATACATCTAAGGAATTCCACTGGGAAACTCACTTTTCCATTTTCTCTAGCTTTTGACTGTATACAGCGAGTTTAGAAGTCTTGTTTGCAAATGATATAGAATAGGAGATATGTTTGGAAGACATTTTCACATGAAAGAAAAGAAGGAGCTCAAATGTCTATAGAAGTCTGTGTGAAATCCCTGCACAAACTGGAAGCACTATCACATCTTCAGGCAATTGTCTTAGGAGTACCACACTTAGTGTTGTGGAAATTAGACATTTACTTGCTAATTACTCAGTAAGGTAGGTTTCCATAAAAATCATACTCTGTAAAAAAAAAAATAAGAAAAAAAAAAAGCCTCAACAAACTTGAAATATCTAAAAAACTTGTGAGAAGTAATCATCAGGATATCATTTCAATGCTATCTGTCTAAATTTCCAACACCTGATGGACTCCACAGTGGAATGATCTCAAGGTTTATCATCCAAAAATGTGAGCATTTTCTACACCCTTTGTTTAATTTGATATTTTTGTTTTCCTGCTGTGAAAAAGCCTATGAAATCTATTAAATAATTTTAAATATTATTTATTTCTACTGGGCAGCTGAATGCTATCATTCAAACAAACACACAAATAAAAAAGATTGAAAGAAAAACTACCTCTCTTCATTCAAAGATGCAGTATGCTTATTTTGGAAAGCTGAGGCTTATTTCACTTCACTAAGAATATTTAGTCCACTGAGTTTTATGAATATAACTGCTTCTAAAAAAAATAAAAATAAGATTCACTATTTCATTTTGTGTAAATGCCTGTGTTACAGTATAAATTCTCAAAGAATCCACTTGCACTTTTAGCAAAACAAAAACATGGTAAACAGAGAGAACATGCAGAAATTGTAAGGGTCTGATCCTGTCTCAGATTATTCAAGATCAGTTCAGTGTGCATGAAATTAACTGCAAAACAAGAATCCAATAAGATATTCATTGTTTTTACTAAGCATTCAGAAACTAGAACTGAACATAACAATTTTTTCTCCAGGAATTGTTTTAATAAAAACAAACAATCAAACAAACGAAAAACCCAAAAACCAAAACCACCACCACTGCCACCAACAACAAAAAAAAAACCCTACAAAATGTTGGTCCATGTTTTATCAGAATATGAAACTTCGCTGAAGTTTTTTAAAGACTAAAGCAGAAATTAATTTCTATTTCCTTTATGGGATGAGGACATATGTGCACATAAGTATGTTTTACATTAACTTCTCTTCCATTTTTTTCACTTTTAATGTGGTTCCTTATTATTTCATATCTTAAAATTAAGGAATAAATCAGATGGGAACAGGCTTCAAGAGCTTTCTAGTCCAGGCGTGTGTTCACAGCATTGTTAGGTATGAAATCAGACCAGGCTTCTTAGGCTTTTTCTTCAAAGTCCTACAAAGCTGATGACTGCTCAAAGTCCATGGACCACATGTTTCAGTTTTTCACTACTTGGACAAGCCTGGACCCCCAGTGTTTCCTGCCCACTGTTCCTCATCCTGATGAGAAATGCTGATGTCCCTGGCCTGGATAGAGCAGGCGGCTGTTGGGACCCTGCAACAAGCCGAGCTTCCCTGGCTCCTTTTCACACAGCACTGCTCCTGTCCTGACTGTCCCGAGGTCCTGACTATCCCGAGGTCCTGACTATCCTGAGGTCCTGACTGTCCTGAGGGCCCCCCTAGGCTTGCCTTGGTTGATCAGTCTGCTTTTTACTGCAGACCCAGCTGGATGCAGGACTCCAGGTGGAGGAATGGTCCCTGCTCTCGGTCTGAGGGGGGTGGTGTTGCTAATGCAGCCCAGGGAGCTGCCAGGCCATGCCCTGGCTTGTGTCCCTCTGGTGCCAGCTGGAACCCCAGAGCCCTTCCCACAGAGCCCTTCCCACAGAGCAGCTCCCCAGCTTCTGGGTCTTTCATCCCAGGGGCAGGATTTGGCATTCCTTGTTGAATTGCGTAAGGCCTTTGTGTAGTCATCCCTCTGACTTGGAGTTTTCTCTGAACAGAAATCCTGCCCTTGAATATATCCACCTTTCACTGCACCCCCCTGTTTGATGCCATCTGCAAATCTGACAAGGGTCCTTTATGCCACCACCAAGATTCTTGACAAAATTGTTAAACTGGACAGATCCATTCTTCCGTGTTTTGTTGTTGCAGTTTTTAAAGTGTTTCCTTAAATATTAAATTAAGGGAAAAAAAGGGTTAGTTTGCACCATTATAATGCTTATGGGTTTGAAGCTTTTTTCTTGATTCCTTTTTCTTTCCTTTTCTTCATTTGTAGCAAAAGGTGAAAAGTAGAATACATGGGAAAAGGGAAAAAAAAACCCTAAAAAGAAAATCTTTACTTGAAAAATCAGAGCTCTTTTCCAAAATATTCACAATGTGAAATACAAGTTGATAGGAGAAGAACCTTGCAAAATAAAAGACATTTTGATTTTTTAAATCTTGTCTTAGGGTGACTTTATGATGCTTGTATCCCCAATCATCTGTTCTGTTTATGCTGGATCTTAAATTCAACACCTTTCACACAGGTTCTGAGAATGAAGAGGGGGAGAGAAGCATGCAGTTTATTTTCAGAAGCTGCACTCGCTGCTCCGCATTCCTGCTCCTGGACTGTGTTGTCTGCAGTACGGACAGACAGTGGAAGTGAGCTCTCCTTTGCTTTTTAGTTAGTTTGTTCAGCTAGCTGAGGCACAGAAGTTCCCCAGACTGTGTTTTTTCTTTTTCTTTGAACTGTTCAAACCTGCTCTGGACTGAAAACCCAGAAGAACCCTGGGAGCTCACACCTGTGGCCCACCAGGGCTGGGATGCGGCATTTCCCAGCACTGGAGGGACTGGTAACAGACCAAGCCAGCCAGGCTACATCCCACAAAAAGGACTCTCTCTCTGAATTAGCCATCTCTTCAGAACAGCAAGAGGTTTTATTGTTTAATATTATACATTTTTATGCTTGTGAATACTTTGTTAAATAAACGTTTTTTTCTACTTTTCTGAAAGGAAAACTATTCCCAAACCAGTTGGGGAAAGGGCTGCTTGAATCTGTTTTTAGAGGGACCCCTTTTGGAAATATCCTCCCAAATTTACCCTAAACCAGGACACCATTCTTATTTCTTCCAAAATAACATATATTCCCCCTCTGGAAACTACATTTAAAATACACAATTTAAAAATGCTAGGTTTATGCTTACACAGAGTTGATTAAATTGAGCAAGGAACCAGCCACATCCAGAAGAACTGGATGCAATTACTCTGAATGAATGATTGTGAAAAAGACAGAAAATCATAATTGACTAATGAAACACCCTTGATATATTTGTTGGATGAAAATTGCTTTATGTACTGTACAGATTGGGGATATGGTCCTGTTGTCATTGCCAAAGAATTAGCACAGAATCAAACAATTAACCAGGCAAGAATGTTACTAAACCTTTTGCAACCAGGGAATGTGCAAGCAATTATTTTATCTCAGTGTGACAAGAGAAAATTACATTTAAACTGTGCTGCCAATAAACATAGCAACCTTCCCTTTTCCAGGACTGGTGCCTCAAGCAAGACCTGAGTGATTCAGACAGGAAAAGTTTCTGAGCATTTAAAATATTCATTAATCTTGATTATCTGACATCTCCCCTGGTAGATAAAAGCCCTAAAAGGTTTCTTTAAACCCCTTCTCTGACAGAGCTTTACTCTGAGCTCTGGAATCACAGAACAGGACAGTAGGAATAGCTGAAAACCACCCAGTCTGGTCGTTGAGTGAAAGTAGGAACTTAGATCAGATTATCAGTGACCCTGGAAAGACAAGTACAAGCATTTCTGGTGAAGGAGACCACACCAGTTCTCTGTGCAATTTATTCAAATGTTTAATTGTTCTCACCATGAAGATTTATTTCATGTAACTAGAAAGAATTTGCCCCTGCATCCACAGCCTCTTGTTCCATGCATCATTGTGCAGGAAGTAGCTTCTCCTTCTCTGTTGCTACTTTTGAGGTATTGAAAGGCTGTGATTAGATGCCCCCTCCTGAGCTTTCTCCTCCCTAGGCTGGATGGTCCCAACTTCTTCAAACTTTTCTCCTATGTATGCTTCATCCATCTTGGTGAACCTGGTAACTGAATACCTAGCAATTTTCTATGTTAATGTAAATAAATAGATGTACTTCTAAATGACGTCTTTTTCAGGCAAGTGTATTACCCATTGGGAACTGTTTTGGCTGGACATATAACTGGTCAAACAATTTCTAACTGTACACCAAAATTTATCATGGCAGTGTAAGACGATCCAGGAAAAAAAACGAATGCTCAGAATTACTCACCTTTTTTCTCTTCCCTGCCAGATATAAAGAAAAAGGGGACTCTAGAACCAAAAATACAATTTGGTAAATATCCTATACTAATTAATTTCAAGATGTCATGTTACTGCTTCTCTTCTTTTTAATCACTAAACAAGAGAACATTTTATGGATAATTATCTTTTGGAGAAATTCTGTTATATGATCCAATAAAGAGAGAAAACGACACCACTACAGAAAATATTGTTTGCTAGTCACCAATAAACATTCTAAAACCTTTTCCATATCTTTAGATTTTCTCATATTGTATGACTATAATTTTTATCTTCAGAGAGATACATCAGAGGGTTATGTTAGCACAGAATGACAGTCATTGTGGGACTTAGGAAACAAAGATGGTGCTCAGCCAAGGCAAAAATATTATTCCCATGAAAAAGTTCCCAAAGCAATGAAGACAAATCCTTGTCTGGAGACAGCATGTAGTACAACAGCGCACTTTGTGATGAGAAAAGACAAAGTGTTCCTCTAAAAATTTCTGCTCAGCAGTTGTTTAGTCGGGAAATATGACTTAAGCTGTCTTTGGTGAAATGAAATTATGGGGAAACTTAAAGGTTCAAAATGTTCCACAATTTAGTAAATAAGCCCTTCTGAAAGTATCCACTCGCAGTTAGGCACTGATGACAATTCATCTAGAAAGAATGGTGTGATGCCAAGAAAATGCTGCTCTCAAGGATGCGTCCCTGAGCACCTGAGAGAAGTCCCATGCCAGTGGTGTCTGAATTGCTGGTGTCAGAGATGGGGAGGGACACTGAACCATGCTCACATTGTTCAGAGTAAGCAAAACAATTATTTAAACAAACATGAAAGAAATTGAAACACCAGCACAGGGATGAATTTAAAAGCGCAAAGTTTTAGTACTTTAACTTTTCATTTTATTAGAGAAAATTGGAGGAGTGGTCCATCCTGCCAAGATTTATGTAGAGCCTTGTGATATTTGTAGTTAGACTAAGCACACAGCACAACCTGTGAAGAAATAATTTTAAATTTTTTTGACACTTTAATGCTTTTGATAACACACCTTTTAGCAACTTACAGAGACTTACTGATGTTATAGATAATGCTGCAACTCAGAAGCTCTCTGAGGATTTTCAGATTTTGTGTGTCACAGGTGTGAATAGAAATAAATGAATAATGCAACATTTTTCAGTAGAAAGACTCTGAAGTAATGAGTCAGCTTTATCTAGGAGATGCTGTTCCTCTGGTTTTTCTACAGGGAAAGGAAACGACACTAGAAAATGCACAAGAGCAAAACAAGGAAACAAATGCTCATGACAGGACACAGACCCAAGTGTCTGACAGAGTAAGACAGGAAGCTTTAGGCAATGAAGATGTTTGCACAAGTTTACAGTGATTAACTGTGACAGTGTCTTCACTTGTGGGCTTGGATGTGTTTGGCTGTTGCTGGTTCTAGGGGCATAGCCCATCTGTGTCTGCTCCCACAGCAGGGACAAAGTCTAGCACCTTGACTCATCTCTTCACAAGCTGCTCTGATTAAGGGAACTCCACTCTTCCTCCAGGCATGCAGTGACCCTGCTATCAGGGGGCACTGGGAAGCCCAGGATCCCAGGCTGAGCAGTGACTCACATGTCCAGATGCCTGAGGAGATACCTGCCATCAGAAGATGGTGCAGCACGGAGACAGGTTACAGGCTCAGTGGTTATGTTGGAAACAAAACCGAGCTGAATCCCTACAGCCTAATTTCTATCACATACACAAGGCACAATTGTGGCTGAAGCAAACTAGACTTCTGCTGGACAATTCCTGGCCATGATCCAGAGAAGAGCATGCACCATTAGGTGCCAATGAACTCCACAGGCACAGGAGAAAAATGTGCATCAGCTTTGTTTCTCTCTGCTGTATGAGGTCCTCTAATAGTATCTGTATTTTATCATATGACTACATGCCCTGCTTTCGTTTCAACACTCTGCTGAGCTGTGACATTATGCTCACATTATTGCAGGTATTTTGGATTGAACAAACTACTCACAGAAATTACATATGAGAGCCATGGAGGAGGATGTGGGGCATTGACTTACAGTTGAATGCTATGTACTGTGGATGTGTATTACCACATTATCATTCATCTCAGAAAAGAGAAGAATCCTTTTATTCAGGAATATAGCTCCAACCAACGATTCAGATGTAAAGTTTGTTATAACTCTCAACAGAGTTAATGCTGGGAAAGTGATTAGGATTGAGGATTCTTTTTAGGTTGTAAACCTGTTCCTAAACCATAAATCTAGAATACCCTCATGGATAGGACCCACAAAAGCAACATTAACTACAGTGAGCTGAGGAAAGCAAGGCGGCATGCTCCTCAGAAGCCTGAGGAATCAGCCTTGGAGTCTCATTGTCACAAAGGGATCAGAAAAGTAAAGCTCACATCCAGAAATAGAGCCAGAGGAACTGGTACCTGATCTAGGCAAACACACTGAGATTCAGTGTTTAAGGACCTGTTTCATCAGCTTGTTAAAAATCCAACAGCTTTTACCAGATTGCAAACTTTCAGTTCAATTCCTGCTGCTGAATAACTTGGCATAGGCTTTGAGGAGCGTGTGAAATACAAATAAATAATTAAATAAAACCACTGGAAACCTTATACATGCTGCTTTCAGAGAATTCTGCCCTGAGTCTGGAATCTCAGTCTCGGTCAGTACTGTCACATACCAAAAAATGTCACAGTATTTTCCAAAAGAAGGGCGGTAAGGCGGGTCCTCAGCTTAAAAGAGCTTTCTACTCAGAAAGGCAGATTTCTAAGGGTTTTACAGCTTCCCTCCAGCAGAACTAGTGGCAGCAGGGAAAGATAAAAAAACTTTTTTTCCCTCAACATCTGATATTCAAATGTTATCTTTAGTGTTATACAGAATGGAGGCTGAGATACAAGGAAAACTCTGAGAGTCCATGTCATTTAATATACACAAAATTCTCAAGTTTCTTTTCCTTACTGGCATAACTCCTCTAAAAATATAGCAATTTTGTTTATTTTCATGATAAGAGAGAAGCCTTAGAAAACAAACTGAGTATTTGACTTTACTCTATAGATACATACATATATATATATATTTATATACCCAGTATACTGGGTATACTTTCAAAAAATAAAAATCATTGCACAAGCTTGACATTATACCTCTATGTCAGCACACTCCATCTTTCAAATCCCAACACAGGAAAAGAAATCAGTTATTCATGCACTACATTCAGCATTCAGAAGCTGAGAAATTTTTCTTGAAGTCAGCCATTATACAGTTCTTCTTTATTCAAGTCTCAAGAGGAAAAGGAAGGCCTGTGAGGACAGCAACAATATGTGTTATGCTGTGCTGGAATTAGGAATTCCTTTGTCGTGCTGTATTAAGTGCAAGCATGAAGAAAGATGAGGTCAAGGGGAGAAAAAACATGCAGGATTCCACAAGGCCACAGCTTCCACTGCAGTGCTGAAGCTCAGACTGTCGCTGTGAAAAAGCTGTTAGACAAATACACAAAGGGCATTTCAAAATCATTTTAATAATAAAATATATGTCAGAGCCATACTGAAAACTAGACTTCAGCTCAGTGAACTGTGTTTTCATGCATTATACAATGCCAATTGCCATGCAAATAGGTATGAAATGGAGTTAAATATAATTTAGGAGTTCTGTGTTTCACCAAGTAAATGTCAGAAAGCACTTGGTACATTACATTCAGAAAAATACCTTATGACAATTAAGGTGAACAGGTACAGAAAGGCTAGGGAACAGAAGAGACCACTGAAAGTCCATTTTGAATTATGGGGCAGAGATTGCCTTCAACTCAAAGATTAACTTAAATTTCAAAAAATTCACTGGGATTGAAGACACATCTGAATCTTTAAGAACTCCTTAAGGAGTGAAATACACTAAAGATTTGTAGACTCTTTCCCATAACAACAAAATATTGAAGCTTGTGCTTTTAGGTACAAATTACTTTCTTATCTGGTTAAATGCAATAGAAATCGCATCTTTCATGACAAAAAATATCTATAGCCTGTTTTTATAGTGTGACTTTTATCCGCAAAGCAGCTGTATCGTGATTGTCCAGTCATGCACACTATCTGTGCTTGGCCTCCACTTTAACTTACACCAGCAACTTCTTGTGGTAGAAGAACCTTGCCCATGGTGGAGGGACTAATTCACTACCTCTTTAGGTGGCATGAACCTGACTGAAGCAGGGCTGGCACCAGCCTTGCTGTGCCCAAGTTTTTCTAAAGACATTTCAGCAGATCTTTTCCTTAGATGTGCCTCAGAGATCAGTATTTCCACTCTGCACCAATGTCTCTGTCTCACTAAAAGGACAAAAAGAGCATAGGACCTGTGTCCACTAAGAAGTATGATGGAAAGGAATCTCCTGTCAGATAGTTCCAGTGATATGAACCTGCTAGCAAGGAAACCGGTTCATCCAGGTGCCAAGACTTCGTTTTCAGTTGATTCAAAGAAGCAGAAATTTCTTGAAAGTATTTTATAAAATAGTAAAGCAACTCTACAAGTGCAGTGATCACAGAATCACAGAACATGCTGAATGGGAAGGGAACCATCAGGATCATCCAGTCCAACTCTTGTCCCTGCACAGAGTACCCCAAGAATCACACTGTGTGCCCAAGAACTTTCTCCAAATGCTTCCTGGACTCTCTCAGGCTTGGTGCTGTGAGCACTTCTCTAGAGAGCCTGTTCCAGTGCCCAAGCACACGATGGATGAAGAATCTTTTCCTAACATCCAACCTAAACCTCCCCTGACACAGATTCAGGCCCTTCCCTTCGGTCCTGTCACTGTCACCACAGAGCAGAGATCAGTGTCTGCCCCTCCTCTTCCCCTCACAAGGAAGTTGTAACTGCAGTGAGGTCTCCCTTCAATCTCCTCCAGGCTGAACAGACCCAGTGCCCTCAGCCCCATCTCACACAGCTTCCCCTCCAGACCCTTCATCATCCTCATTGCTCTCCTTTGGATGTTCTTTAACAGCTTAATGTCTTTTTTATAAGGTGGTAACCTAAGCTGCACAGAGGACTAGAGGTGAGCCACACCAGTGCAGAGTAGAGTGGGATGGGATGTGTTAATAAAAAAAAATAACTGAAGTGTTAATAAAAGCAATAACTGGGTACATACACATCTTGCAGTTCTTCTCCTTCTTTGAAAGAGGCTTCTACAGCACTAACTTTATCTCTAAGGGCAAGGACACAGTGTTTGCTGTTTAGTTTGGGATTTGTTTTTTGAGTTTCTTTTTATTATATTATCCACAGAGTTTACCTAAAAGCAGAGAGGCACAACTAAAGGTCACAAATGAATAGGAAAAAACCAAAGGCAATGATAGAACTCCTCTCCTTCCTTAATCTCACAGGTCCTAGCAGTCATAATTGAAAAAACATATTCTTGTCTTTTCAGATGCCTTTAGATGTAAATCATTAGAGTCAGAATTGTAGTGAGATAAGGTGAGTGGCAGGATGGATCTCCTGGCATTTGCCAAAGGCTGATGTGGCACATATCAGCCCTGAAGAGAATTGCAGCTTTGGACTGCTATTTGGGGAATAATGGGCACATAGTGTGTTAGGAAAAGGTGTGCAAGGAGTTCCTGCTTGCCTGTAATTCAGGCAAAATTCCTTCTCAACTGAATACTGAGTGAAGCTAGAAATATCTGCTAAAGCTGCCATGGGAACTCTAGCTTCAGAGTAATGTGTGCTGAGGAAGGAGAGAAATGGATGTTCAACAGGTGCCTCATGGAGATGAGCAGCTTTTTCAATATCTTATAAAAAAACTTCATAAAGACAAGTTAAGGATGGGAGAGCATGTGATCCCAGAAACACTTACTTAAAACAGTTCTAATAGATCAAAAGGTATTACATGAAGAAAAAATTTCATATGTTGGGGGTCTTAGGGGAAACAGATCAAAAATACTTAAAGATCACACAGATGTATTTCAAAGGCAAAGTTCAGGTAAAAAAAGTCAACTACAAGCTTGAATGACAGAAAGGGTGGTGTTAGAAACACCCAACATTTTCAGAATTCAAATGATAAAGATGGTGTTAGAAGTATTTTGACATACGGGATGTCTAAGCACCCTCAATGTGAGGGTAAAAGTTATAGAATAGGGTCAGTCCAAATATCTCAATCAGATAACAAGTTATGGAAGAGTCATTGGAGGCCCTTGTACACAAGAAATAAAGACATTAAATCGAACAGAACGAGATCTTACAATGATATTAGAGGACAGATATATACTGATGAGTATAGTTTTATTTATAAGAATATAAATTTTCTATATAGGAATAGAATTTTTTATAAGAATAGAATATTGTAAAAATTCAGGGTGGTTTTTGTTTGTTTGTTTGTTTGTTTGTTTTTGGTGATTTTTTGTTTTTTTGGGTTTTTTTTTAAGTTTAAAAGAGCACAACTGAAAAACTAACCTGGAAATGTAATTAGATTGTTAAATATGGAAATTGTCACAAGCAAAATGAGGAACTGGAACAAAAATCCCCAAAGTGTTGAGGAGTGTTCATATGTAGTTGTATTTGCAGAGACTAGATCTCCAAATTTAATTGAAAATATTATAGTAAAGAAGTATATATATATTAACCTAAATACAACCTGGAAATATACCTGGTTTTGACTTCCAACATCCTTTAAGATCTAATTTTAACTAAACCATTAACTGGTGTGACAGTTTCTGTCAGACAAAATTGTTTGTTACGTCTTCATTGCTACGTAGCATCAGTACTACATAACAATGAGTATTAATTCCACAGATGAATAACTATGGAATTATTAAATATAACAGTCTTTAAATGCTACATATTACCACTGTAAGCAAAGGGCACGAGGATCTCAGTGAAAAGTGGGTTGGTAAGTAACAAACCCTGTGGTTTCACCCTCTGATAGCAAGATAGCTGCAAAGCCTGTATTTAAAGAAAGCAAATTCTTTCTCACCTTCTTTTTTCTGTGAACAAAATTAAGAAAAACAAAGTTTGTGCTACTTCTTTCTCTATTCACAGTCAAGTTGAAAATAAGCAGCATTTTAGGAACACCCGGGCAGTGCATATTTTATTTCTGTATAGCAGATAAGCCATTCTGTGTGAAAGTTTTCACTCTGGAAATTGTTATTGCATTCTGCATATGTTACTCTACAGTTTCAGTGGAAAAGACAAACTTATCACCTTACTTTTTATTTAAGTTTTTTCTACATTAGGATGCCTATATGTCTCCATCCTGCTTCTTCTCTGTAAAAAGTTTCACTGCATTGAATGAGAAAGGACAGGAGAATAAATAATTTTTTTCTCTGCCCTTGAAATCACACTGCTTTTAACCTAAAGGAATTTGGGTGTTTCCACTCTGCCCCGAGCAGCTTTAAAAGTGAGAGTGGAAGGTGACAACATAAACTGTTACAATAATTCTCTTAGGAGCTGCCTTGCTGCAGATGGATTTGATAGTAATGTGTTTGTGAGACTTCTAGCACCCCTGCAATCCATCAGCTAAGGACAGTCCTGGGTGAGTGTCCTGAGTGCTGCTCATAGGAATTGTACCAGTGAACTGTTTCTAATCTGACCAAATGGCCATGAATAGTTTTTATTGCTTAATGAAGAGATTATGTTATTAAATACTCTGGCAAGTTTTATTTTCAATTTTTTTTTGTTTTCTGAAACACTCTATTAATGTGAATGCCAAGTATTCATTGTGTCTGAAAAAATGAGGTAATTGCAAAAGGCCAAGGCCATATAATAATCGCAAATTGAACAATTCTGTTACTACAGATTAGATGCCTGGAAATTATTTAATGTTGAGTAAGAAGCAATATCTTTTTCCTCCTGCCCCCTAGTACAAAATATTGAATAAAAAAACATTTAATTAAGGCTATTCTCCAGGCTACTGAATTTTTTCCATTAAATGTCCACCTCTCCTGACTTCTGCTCATTTTGGGAAATTAATTGAAAGCAATTATGTCTTAGAACTGTTTTGTCTTTTTCCTTTAATCAGTCGACTCCTATGCAGGTCTCCTACCTCTTAATGATGATATTTTATCTTGTAATCAGTGTATGAGATGTTCTTTATATTGATATGTACTTCAAGCTGTGTCTATTTGTTAGCTTTTTGCAAAGTTAAAGAGCATCCTATTTCAATCTGAGCAGACTCTACTTAAAGCATAGAAATGTGATGTGAGTATTTTGCAGAAGAACTAGGAGAGGTATTATTTATCTTTATTTAAACATAGTTCAATGTTAGGGTTTTTGTGCATGTATATACACACATATATATATAGTGTGTGTGCAGGTGTAGAGGAGTTGAGTGAGAACATTGTGGTAAACCTCTGTCATCCAGGAAAGGACATAACACACTGGTACCAGGTTATGTTTTGGAGAGGGTTAATACCTAAGCTTTAGACCTGAAAAATGACAGAGATCTTACTTCTAGTTTCAGATACCAATTTTCCCCCCTAAAACTGAATAACAACCACATCAGCATTGGATTTTAATATCTTTATATATTAACATATCATATCTCAAAACCAAAACTCCTTTCACAGAAATGTCCTTGGAGAAAAGGAATATTTCCCTTGGCAAAGTATTAAGAATCACATCTTTAGGCACACATAGTCTCAGTGACTGCAGTAAAATCTCTGACTTGTACATTTAGATTCAAAACTCAAAAATTCTCTGGAAGTAAGTAATGTTATCAGGAGAATGTCTGAAAGCCCCAGGTGCTTTCCTAAGTCTTACCTTTACTTATGTTATAGTATTTCTCAGTTGTGAGAGCTGCAAAATATCCCTTTTAAAATATAAAACCAAAATGGGTGATAAAAAATATCAGCAAGATTCTAAAATGCAGCAAGACAGGACAAGAGACCTAGCAGCTGAGAACGGTCTCAGATGTTTTAACTGTAGTGCCTAAAAATCACTCAGGTGCAATTCACTATTTTTTATAAGGAAAAGATATCACTACTCTGTGAAAAATCTCCCAGATTTAACACCCTAAAGGATTTATGGATAGATAAATAAACAGATGAAGGTTTACTGGAGGCAAGCTGAATGTTCATCCCAAGTACAAATATAAGCATAAACCATTATAAGATTAATATTTCCTTTGCGATTCAATGCACATCCCAGTTTAACCTTTGCCTAATTTTTGCAGTAAATTTGAGTACATTTCTGAATCTGTGCCTCAAGTAGAATAATTACATTGATGGCATTGTATCAGCTGGAAGCCTAGAGGTTTGGTTTTCCCCAACAGTACCCTTTGAAGTAACTGTACAGGTTTTTTATTGCTAGAGGTACCCAGACCCAGTGGATTTCAGGACACAGGGGGTATTTCTCTTACCCATCTGTTTCTTCATATAAGATTCTCAGAAGTGCAGCTGAGAGAAAAATCCCATCTAGCAGTTTTGATGGACATGTACCCTCTAAGAGTAAATTTGGCTGCTAGATCTGATATCAAATGACTGCATTTAACTGTTACACTGAGAGAAACTGAAGTCTTTGAGGCCTTCTGTTTCATTTTGAATCAAGAATGTCTAGTGCACACTCACATAGAGGACTTGGTGGTCTCTCACCTGCACTACAACCAGGTGCTGTCCCTAGAGCTGCACATCTGCAGCAGCTGGCCTGGGCCCCACACTCCCCCACAGCCTCGTGCCTCTCTTGTAGACTGGCACTTGGCATAACCTCACAGCCCTCAGCCAACTGGCTTGCTGTTCATCTGTGGTCATGCACGCAGATCACTAACAGACAGTGCACACACATTTAAAACAGTTGAAAACGGAATTCAGTGAAAGGATAGGATAAATTGTGCTGCCAGTAAACTGTTTGGGCATCACTCGTTCCTTTTAATCTCAGTTTCCTTTTATTTTCTCATATTTTTGTCTCTTAGCTACTTCCCCGAAACAATCCTTAAAACATGCCATAAAAGGTTTTACACTATCCCAAAATGCTCTTCCATCCTGGATCCCCTAGGCAGGTGTCTAGTTTAGTTTACCTGGTTGTGTAAAGAGAGTTTCTTTCACTGATTCATAGTAGGCTATAAACAAGGTTCAGCAGTCCTGTCCTTCTCCTTTGTTAGTTCTAGAGACAGCTGATTCAGTGTTCTGTAATTTTTGCTGATTAGATTTTCACTGATGAGGCTACTAGAAGTCCTGCACCTGTCACTGTTCCCTCGGTCCTTGTAGGGTCTCCCTGTCTGATCTGCACAGTCTTTCCTTAGAAAGCCTAGGAGTCATGCTCCTTCCCTTCAGTTTCCTTTACCTTTCCTTCCATTTTGGGCCTGGCTGTGGAAGCACTCTTGTACCGCAGTCAAACCTTTTCACTTCCTGTTTTCACCTATGTGCTACAGTCAGGACTATAATTTCTAAAATATTTTATGGGGCGAGCAGAAGGAAGTGACCTCAGAAGATACCTCTGTGCTACTCAAAGGTGAATAAACTACTTAGCTGATCTTTATGCTCTGCCTTTTGTAGGTGGGGACAGACATGCTTTGCTCTGTCCACTGTATAAATGAGGTGTTTCAGGAACCCATGCTAGGCAACAGAGTTAGTAGTGCACATGTACTTACCCCTAGTCTACACCAGTAAACTATCACCATAGAGGAGTTCAGTAAAAGATACAAGAGTTTGAGAAAGCACAATTATAGCACTTTTTGGTCACTGGCATTGCCTAATACCAGGTATTTTGTCTTCTGTTTGATATCAGTTAAATTTCCTAAATACTCTCAATTTGGGAACACACATTGTGAGCATCACTTGTGAACTTCAGGAAGAATTTAGGTCAGAGATTAATGTACTTTTGGAAGAAAAGTTATGTTAATCCTTGTGGTATTGTCTATTGATAATATTTTAATCCTCACAGTATTGTCTGTGGATAATTTAAAGCAGCCAAGAAAAATGAATAAATTTTGCTCTAGGGAGAAAAGCATACAACCACAGTTTCCTTTGTTAGCCACCAACCTACTTGGCTGATGCTGTAACTATAGAAAACAAAAATGATTCACCCTGACCTAGAATGTGAAGACAAGTTTGCTAGTTAAGACAAAGAACCACAGGAAGAAAAAACAAACAAACAAAAAAACCAAAACAAACCAAAACAAAAACCCACAAACAAACAAGCACCCAGCAAAATGTGGTTTAGTGACATGCTTTTTCATGTGCATACATGTGTTTAATGCTCTCCAGAAGAGGAGATAAATTCCCATTCATTTTTGGACATTCCATTTCACTTTTGAGATAGCAGCAGGATCAAGTACTACCAGTAAAAAAAAAAATATGCTCTATGAGTATTTTAGTAATATATCTTTAGATATCTGTTGTGTGATAGAAATACAAAGGATTTTTCACTGGATAACATACAACAAAGCATTTCTAAGGCTTCCACTCTTAATTCTGTAGAGAATTAAATTACATTATTTTAGATTTTATTTGTTTTTAGTAATAGAGAAAGTGCTGCAGACAAATATAAGGGAAAAGCACCAGGTCTGCACTGTTTTCTTTTCCATATTTCCATGGGTAAGATCTTAGAAAGTGGGAGCTGTTAGACTGCAGGAAAGACCAGATTTACAAAAAAAATCTGTGGCTTTTAAGCACTTTTAAAATACAACCTGAAAATCACAGACTACATTGCTAACGATATTCCAATGCAATTCTAATGATAATTAATGCTGTGGTGGCTCTTATTGAGTGCTGTTTTCCCCTGTAGTTACTAATATAACAGGAAGATATTTGAGAAACTAAGGCAACAGAATCACTGTGAGCTTCTTTAATACAGAGAGTCGCTGAAAGCCACCAAAACTATCAGCAATAACACTATCACATTCTAGAGATGAGAAAGGGTTGACAGTGCAGCACTAAGCTATGTGATAATTATTCTGTCATGAATAGTTGAAGCTAGCATTAGAGCACCAAGTTTACCTTTATAAACTTTAAGTGTTCACCCATACAAGGGCTAGGTTTTCAGCTTCATCCTGCGCAGCATCATAGACAGACTGCAAGAACCTGACTTGGGCCTACTGAGAACTACTTTATGTTGTGACAATCTATCTAGAATTAAAATTCTTTTTTATTTTTTTTTTTGCCCCAGTTTGTTAGCAGAAAAAATATTACATGTTTTGAACATTTACCTGAACTGATAATTTATCCTTTTTTTCAATAGTGTGTGTGGGCACATGCACAAGTTTACCACAAACTGAAGGGTATTTTTATTATAAATGGTATTAGTACAGTTTCTCCAGGTTTGTATACCTACATTGCATTGTTTTTAAAAACCACATTTACCATTAAATGTAAATAATACTCTTGTTAAAAAAATTGAGCTTTAAAAAAGTGAATGATTCCTCAATCAATAAAACTCTGCTTTGTAACCCAACCAGAATTAGGGTTACAAAGTAAGATCTTTGCTTTAAGAATGAATACCGGATAGATAAACTTTTCATGGTTGTAACTGACTCTGGTTGAATATGAAGTAGAAATCTTCAAAGACTTCTGTTGCTCTCAGTGTAAAAGTTAAATGCAATTATTTTACATTAGATGCAAGCTGCCAAGTTCACTCTTAAGAGGCTATGTATGTCCCAAATAAAAGCTGCTAAAAGGACCTTTTCCTCTCTGCTGCTGAACTGTTCTGAGCTTCCTAAATGAACCAATACATGACAAAAGGTTGTTCAGTCAGTGTTAGCACATGTAGCTCAGTGCACCCAAAGGGTAGTAGATTAATTCTTAGAATTCTATTCAGAAGTCTAAAACAGCTGAAGACCACTTCAGCTTTGAAACTCATTATGTATGATTTTCCAGAAATTGTCCTTAGTCAGGAGGGTTTCCTAGTCTCAGCCACTACCACGGCTGATGAAAACAAAAGGAACAATAGCTGACTTGAACTGCATTCGTTTACACACAGCCTGCAGTGGAGTTGCTGCTCTGCCATCACTTGTAAATGTAACTTCGAGCACCATCAAAAGTGATTAATGGCATGGATACAGAGAAATAAAAAAAAAAGAAAGAAGAAGTAGTACAAAACCTCATCCATTTTACAACAACCTAACATTTCTGACTTCCAGGGATCGATTCTTTGTTGTCACATTAACACAGAACAACATGCATCAGCTAAATCATTTCCAGTATTCTGCTATTAAAACCCAGTATGTTTCCTTGGAATCTATTAGTAAATCCGGCCTCAGTGAGCCAAAAAGGCTCAGCTGAAAAATCTTACTGGAATTAGATTTTTGAAACTGTGGGGCATAAGGTATTCTCTTCCTCTTGAATTCCCAGTTTAATTACATTATACTAGGCATGCTGACAACAGGAAAAGCATCTTTTCAATAAACACTTTTAATCCGTACAAAAAAGAGTAGCTGTGGAGAGCTCTGTGGGGCCATAGACTTCTACATAGTCTTTTAAGGTTACTCCTGTTCATTAGAAAAAAACCACACATGAATAATTAAGGAAAAAATGGAAAGAGAATCTAGCCTTCCTTTATCCTAGCTGAATATACCAATGCTTTTTGTTGGCGTGCAGTAACCACTGCCTACTGCAATGGATATTTTAGAAATCTGAGTATGTACTTCTGTCATTTGTTGAGTCAGACAGCCAGAATAGATTTTTGAGTTTAGTTTTGACAAAAACTAAACTAACTTCATCAGTTTGTCAGGCAACTATACTTATTCAGTCTTATTTAAGCGGATTTTCATCAGGAGAGATTTGCTGAAATGAGAAAGCAAATCATCAAGTGCAAGAATTAATATGGAAAATGGGATCTGTTTTTCCTCTTGAAGCAGGGGAATTAGACATTAAGACTGGAGTAGGGAAAGTATAGATTATAGCATCTCCTCCATATTACTCAGTCAGTTACTCTTGAGTGCAGGGGACAAGGACCCTTCCTCTCTTTAAGCAGCAAATTGACTTAATTGAAGCTCCACTGAGGCAGACCAGAGCAACTCAGCTTAGCAAATTTATCACTCAGAAGGTGGAATATATTGCCCCAAACTGTTTCTTTTGCTTGCAAAAGGACTATATGTGTTAGACTATGCTATCCAAATCTGTGGTGTACAAGCTGTTGCAGAAGAGTGGAAGTTGCTAATGCAAGTTAGGCTGAGTTTACAGGTCCTTTACACCTGGAGAATGAAAAGGTGAATCTGTGACACCAACAGGCACCAGCATGACGTGCAACACTTTGGTTTCACAAGGGAGGAAGTGACTTTTGGCAGTCATCCTGATGCAGTCAAGTTTTCTACAAGATTTCTAGACACATCAGTTTCTGCTTTGCACAAGGCTGGAAATATGATTCAGCTTTTACAGATGATGACATGTTCCCATCTAGTTCATTCTCAATTTATTTTGGGTTTGCTAAATTAAGTTTTCTCTCTGCAGCCCCTTCAGAGCTTGGTTCAGGAAGATTCTTCTACCTGTTTCTCTTACAAAAGCAGAAAAAGCAGCTGTTAAGCTGTTACCTTGCTGTTAAGCTTATTTGATCACCTCTCTGTTACAGAAAGGAAGTGCTTTACATTATATATTAATGGCAGAACAGCTAGTGATGTAAGACAGATAGGAATTTTTTTCTGGCTTTGTTTTTTTTTTTGTGGGTTTTTTTTTTCATTTAGAATAAATATTTTAGTCCTCAATCAAAACCTTTTTGTGCTGACAGATGGACCTGATTTTTCCCCAGTTCACAGCAGGTTAAATCAGGTGATAAAATTATTATACCCTGAGTGAGAAGAGTCTCGATTAGATTGAAGGGAGGCTTAATCACATAATTTTTGAAGAAGCAGTTCCCTTGATGTAGTACCTGTGGAGAGGGTCTCCTTTCCTCTTCTCTTTTTAGGCTTCTTCAGATTTTTTCCTTTTGGTTTAATATTAAGGTTTTAAAATCAAGTAATTTGAGATTTTTTTTTCTCTTTGACTGAGTTCATATTTCATTAATACCTGCTCAATAACTACAGCTTTGCATTATTTACTCTCACTGAATGCTAGCTTAGACTTCCTTAAAGCAGCATGTATGGCTTAAAGGTGTACATTTAGTTTTGCCCTTTTTTGTCAGAAAGGAGTATACAATACTTCCTTGACTTAGAGAGATGGATTAAAGATAGGTGCATCTTACTGTGATTCTGAAACAAAAGTCTGCTTTGCTGCAGGACACTAGAATACATATGAGAGAGCACTTTCTTGTAATAAAAGCTGGCAGCTGAGCTTTCATTACCTAGTCAGAAAAAATGACATTTGGACTGAGACAAAGTCAGATGTATAGATGAAGAGAAGTTAAAAATCACTAGATCAGAGATAAAAATTGAGGTAAAACCGTGACCAAGAGGTGACAAATGCCAAAGACAAGAGGAGTAAATTTCCCTTCCAAAGGATTTGACCCTGAATAACAAAGAATTCAGGTCTCTAAGGCCTACAGATAATTTGTTTTCTGTATGAGACTATTCATAAATTTATCTGTGTCAAAATGGATAAAAATACGTGCATCCAAGTCTCAGAGCTCCTACACAGTGGAGTTCTGCAGTGTCCAGGGGTAACTTTCAGGCCAATATTGCTTGAGGCTAAAATGAAATTAGCAGCATGGGCCTGATAGATCTCCTCCTAAAATAAAGTGGAAGCTTTCCATTCACATTTATGAGAGTTAGATTAGGTCTGATATTTATTTCTGAGATCCAGTACATTGACCATCCTCAATATCGCCCTTTTGGTACAAATGTAATTCATATGTGAGCTTTTAATTTACAGATTACATGACTCCCAAAGCTACCATGAAAAAAGGGTTTTAACCCTTGCTTTTCTATACAGCCTCATGGGTCCTAGGTACAAATTGCTTAAAGTAATTCAGATATTAATATTCTGTGTCTTCTTTGTCATTTTCTCTGTCAAATATTGTAGAAATTTATTTTGCAAAGAAGTGCATAATAACAAATTTAAATATTGCACCTTTTAAACTGAATCACACAGTGAGTAATGCGGTTTGAGATAATATACCAGGGAGGTTGGGGATTAGAGGGAGTGATTTTGGATTTATAAGTACACATTTTAGCATGTAACTGCAAGTATCAGACAACTAAACAGTTGTATTTATTGCTGGATTTTTAAATCTAATTATGAAAACACATTAATATTGACACTTTATGGAGGGAAGAGGCTCCTCTTTGTATTGTACAAAGACCCTGTGTGTATTACCTCAATTCACATGAATTAGCATTTTACATGCAATAATAGCCTCTTAACATCTATCCCAATGAGCGCTGGAAAGGGAGCAGATTGCAACTCTTGAGTTTAATGTTTTATTTTAAGGACTAGTAAAACATTTCTAACGTATTTTTAAAACTCATCGGTATTCTCCTCCTCACAATCAGTGAAACAGTCTGTTGCTAATGTGGAATGAAGTACTGTTTTACCTGCAAAAAAGATGTTACTGCTTTAAACAGGCTTGGTGAAATCAGCTTCTTAAATCTTAACTGTGCAAGGCAAAAGGCTGAAAGATAGTTTATCACTGTCTGCAACAGGTGTGCAACCAGCTAATTCCATTTGTGTTGATCTGGCATTCAAGAATTATCTGCAATAACGGAAAGAGATTCTTAGTTAATTTGTAATCCAACTAATTGTTTCATGGTTTGTGAGCTCAGCATTTCAACAAACAGGAACAAAGCCAAATTCTGTTCAGAAACTACCTTCTCAAAAATAGATATTGTAAGGGCTTAAACATTCAGTTTTCTGTTTCATTAAAAACAGGACCATTATTTCTAATATCACAATTAAACCTCTTTCTGCCTTAAAATCTTGGAGTGGAAAAAGGTTGCAAAAATAGTGTTTTGAAAACATTAGCAGCTAACTGCAAAGCTTAGTGTGAAAATGTCTGCTTTCTATAAAACACTAGAGACAAAGTGATGCCTTCCAGGACATCAGAAAGGAGGTGTTCTTAAAATAAAGTTGGGCCAGTTTCATTGACTTATTCACCCAAAGCCCTCAGTGATGGTTTCTAATATCATGTTGCACTGTCTTTCATCTGCCAGGGAATGCTCTGCTGCATTCAATCACCATAATTCAAGTTTATTCAAATGCAGTTGCCATGTTCAGAACCTGTTATTCCTCTTGAAAGGCAGGGTTTTATTTTTCTTTCTTTTTGAAATGCCATCCAAACAATGTTCAGGGTAGCTATCTCTCTTAAATTCTTGTCTCGAAATGTAAGGGCAAACACCATAATGAAGGGATCAGGAGGTACATATGTGATCAGTACAGAATGATCCCCTTTTATTTGCTATAGAAAGAATGAACCTGAAAGAAGTTTACAAATGCCTCTGAAAATGTTAGGATAACAAGAGGACAAAGCACAGAAAGTAAGGAAGGGGATGTGCAGTTATGACTGCCATTTGTAGTCTTCCAGAAAAGCTGATGGTACAAGGGAAAGAGAGAACCTACAAATGTAACTGCACTTTGTGATTCAGGGTTCACCTCTTGTGAAAAGAAAACATTCCTGATGCAGACCTTCTCAAGTAACATAAATAAGTAGGACCATAAAATATGTAAGGGAGGCTTGTCTCATATTTCCACAAAGTGAAAGCCCTTCAAAAGACAATAAATACAGGTTTATTAAGGGAAATCCTCTGGGGGAAAAAAAGTTAGTGTGGCTGTTTAAAAGCTAAACACAAAAACCATTTTGATATTGCAAAGGTGTTTAGGTTAATGATATTTAGAAAGAATATAGCTAATATTATTTCTTAGCTTAGGAAATTGAGATACAGATGATTTTCTTATTTGCATATAAATTACATCAATTTTTTTTTTACCAAGACTTTTGGTTCCATGAAATTGAATAAGAGGGGTTTTGTGGGTTTGGGGTTTTTTAACATACAAGAAGAAATCTCTTGGGGTTTTGTTGATGTATTTGTTTCTAGATGACAATTTGGACTTCATTAAAAGTCTGAAGATTCAACATCAGTAAGACACAAAATGATGTGAATTATTAATTCAGGTCCTCTCTCTCAAGTCATTCACTTTGGATGTCTGTATCTTTCCACAGATACCCTTCACTGCTTAAGCCACACAAAGGTGGATGAGAGAAACTGTGAACTAAAGGCAGACTTCCCTATGAGAGGATAAGAACTCCTGAATGTGGAGGTGGTCCTTATTAAATAAGCTAAAACTAATCTCTAAAGGACTGGATGCACAAAATGGAATAAATGGGGCTCTCAATTTGCCTTTTATCTGGGAGTTAGCCAGTGGCAATGGTAAATGGCTACATACATCTGTCTAGGGAGGGTGCAACATCTTTGCTTATCATCGCTATATGGCAGTGTACCAGTTCAGCAGAGACACAGCAGTCTGGGACTCCATGAACATATCTTGACATAGTTTGGACATAACATTTCAAGTAGGTCATGGTTTTATACTTTAAATTATTTGATACAATCAAACTACTTGCAGTTTTGGTGTGTGGCTTTTGGAGCACTGATACATGGTGGCAATAATGCATTCAAATAGAAATATTAGAAATAGCACCCTGGTACATATTATGGCACGGTTTTAAAAAAGCATTTATCATCCTTCCCAACCATTATGAAAATTCAGCAATACATTTTCAAGCATAAGATTGCTTTCCCAAAATTGTGCAGTTAGTGCTTTGTAAACTGTTACGTGAATATTTATCTATACAGCTCTCTTCCACTTGGTTTCACACCACTTTCTAATCTATTCCCAGTGAACGAGCTTTCTTAGTCAAGTAATAGTCTGCATTATTGTATGCCAGTGTGTACTAGAGATGTAGAATAGAGTGACAGAGAACCACATAAAATTTCTTCCTAATGCAGTCCTACATCCTCTATCTGCAGTAGAATTCCACGTTGTTGTGACAAAGTCCTCCGTGGGCAGTGGAGCAGTATTACCCAAATCTGAACTCTTTTAAAAACCAAAAATATATTTATAGTAACTTTATTGATCACAAACCTGGGGAAAAAAGTAATTTCTCTAAAGGATTCAATAACTTGCATTTCTTACGTTAACTTCTTACTTCTTTGTATTAATCTCTGTAGCAGAACTGGAGAGAATTTGAAATGGCTCTTTGAAATGCATTTGAAACTATTTTTTATGCTGGCCCCTTGCTTACGTATTAGCTTTTAATCTAGGAAATATTTAATTGTCCTCACCTTGATTAACTGAACCTATTGTCAAAGGAACACATTAAACTAAACATTGAAATGTTTGTAATGTTTTTTATCTAAGTTTAGCTTAGATAATTGTACAAGAAACCCAAAACCCTCCTCTTGGACAGAAAGCCCTTTTTTCATGTCTATTAAACATGTGTGCAAGGCTTTTTTAGCATTAGAATTATTTGTCATTTAGTCAATTCTCACTCTTTTTAAATTAGAGTAGCTTTTTCTTTATGCAGTAGACAAGGCTCTCTCTCTGACTTGGCACTTCAGACTTTTTTGCTTATACTGTCAAAACAGGTTTTTCAGATTGTTTGGAATATCAAGCACTAACAAGAGAAATTTCTTGATTTGCTCTTCATTTGCATTCCCAAGGCTTTGTCTGTTTTTTTTTTTAATTTTTATTGGTTTGTTTTAATATAGTTCCTCTGTCTTTGAAACTTTCACAATTTTCCAATATGCTACTTCCGAAGGAAATGCAATAGGTATGGTCTTAATACGTTGGAGGACTTTTTTAATATTGATTTTTTCAAATATTAACACTGTACCATTTCAATTATGGTGAATTGCCTACAAAGTAGATCCCTCCAAAACTATATCAAACACTAGTGGGATCAATTCCATTAAACATACTGAAGTAGAACAAGTATTAGCTTTTTTCATCATCTGTCATAGAAAAGAATTGGTTTATGTAGACTTACATACAAACATGACAAGTGAGTTTATGGAGACATTTAGTTAAAATACCACATTATTATTATTTCCAAATGGTTTAAAAATTAACGAGGCTTCAGCCTCTTCCTCCCTTTAGAAAAATTTCAATCACCTTCACATAACATGAAGAAGGTTACTTTAAAGAAATGTTTTATGTTTTGTATTCTTCACTCTCAAGGACTTTTCTTCCCCAAAGATGAAAGGTTCTGTATAAAATGAGGTTGTTTGGACTCACTGGAAATAGATTTCCAGTTCCTAAGGAAGTCTTGAAAGTAAAAAATGGCTAATAAAGAGGTGATTTAATTTCTTTCACTTTTGAGATACCCCGAAAACCTTTTGGAAGAACAATGCCTACTAAAAATCAAGTAAAGCAAAATGATGCAAACTATCCATTCATTAATGTACTGGGGACTTTATTAGAACTAAAGAGAACTATTTTTTTCCCATTCTCATATCCTTCCACCACATTTACAGTTTCCTGAAAATGTGCACATGCTACAGGCAAAATGTTAACCTTAAGAAGGTGTTGAGATAATAAGAGAGTGAAAAAAGCTGCAGCAAGTATAGTATGACACTGGTGCACCTTTCTTTCTCCCATATAAAAGACAAAGAGGTTGGGAAGGTGTCATGAAACCTCTGAATTCAACAAAAATCCTCCTCTCTTCTGTTTTACCAAAACTCATTGTATTCACTGGTCAGCAAGAAACAAGGAAAGTAAAAGGAGAGAACCAAACAGGCACATTCCAGCATCAAAGGGAGGAATCCTCCTGAATCTGAGCATTGCTGGGATTTCGGTTATGCTGCTTAAGATGAGGCGGCAGTGCATTTCCATAGCTCCTCCTTTTCTTGTCTACAATAATTAATTAAATACAGACATCTTGCTGTGATTTAATAGAGAAGATTTTAATGTTTCAAGAAAAATATTGCTTTATATATTGTAATCATGGAGAACGTATATGAAGAACATTTGGAAGATTCTGTGATTCTGAAAAGAAATTGTAATATTTTAATTATAAAATATTTATTTTCTTTCCCTTTTTTAATCTCAAAAAATATTTTGTGTGACTTATTCACACAAACAGTAATGTATAAACC